>JALPQI010008140.1:0-49463 GCA_025490895.1 Thaumatotibia leucotreta
GAGCTATGCTGCGGACAGACAGACGGACATGGCTAAACTATAAGGGTTTTTTGTTTACTACGAAATCCTAAAAATAGCGCATGAGGAAAAAAACCGGCCAAGTGCATGTATATCCATGCTCAGTATAGCGTTCCGTAGTTGGTCGAAACTGGCTAGACCAATTATGTTCAGGATAGTTAGTATTATCTATCAGCATTCCTTAAGCCAAATATGTAAGATATTTTTCATATTTTTCGAAATAGTGAATTTGAAAAATACCTTTACTCTTTTTGAAATACCTATTCACGGATACCCCACATTGTATTCACGTGTAGAGGAGGAACTCCAATAGTTTTTTTTTTTGGATATTTATTATTCGAGTTTGTCGGCTTAACTAATATGTATAGTTACCTACAACAAATTGTAAATGGTCACTGATCTAAGCAATGGGCGGACAGACAGACGGACAAACGCACGAAACGATAGATGAAGACTGATAGAGCGCTGGCACACTCTAGTACCATGCTAAGAAGAGTATGCTGACAGATGATAGACAGACGGACTAACGGACAGACAAACGGACATGGCGAAATTATAAGGGTTTTTTATATTTTTATTTTAACTTTGCCCGATCATAACTAGTTTTTTTTTAACGAAAAAGTGTTAACGCTTTCACAGCCAGTAACAAAAAAGCTCGTTTAAATTTGAATTCTAAAATGTTGTTAACAGAGTTCTTAATCACAATTGCGGAAATAACGCGTAATTTATTTTTATTTTTTGTTACTGGACATTGTTTTTTTTTGTGATTATTAAGAATTATTTCTATGTCTAGACGGATCCAAGGATAGATGGACGGAAAGAAGGATTAACCAACAGATAGATAGACAGTCAGACGGACGGACGAACAGACAGACTGTAAAAGTACTTACACCCAGAATAATTAAAAAGGCAATCATTTCAAGTAATATCCGGTCGAAATATGTTTCTTTGCAGAAATAAACGGGCAGACAAACATACAGACAACGGATGGACAGATGAACAGACAGACAGACAGACAGACAGACATACAGACAGACAGACATACAGACAGACAGACGTACATGGCGAAAATGTAAGGGTTCCTAATTTACTACAGAACCCTAAAAAGTACTTACAGCGAGAATAATTGAAAAGGCAACCATTTTAAATAATATCCGGTCGAAATATGTTTCTTTGCAGAAATAAACGGTTGGACACACGGACGGACAGACATACAGACCGACAGACAAACAAACAGACGGATGGACAGATGAACAGACAGACAGACAGACATACAGACAGACAGACGGACATGGCGAAAATGTAAGGGTTCCTAATTTACTACAGAACCCTAAAAAGTACTTACAGCCAGAATAAATGAAAAGGCAACCATTTTAAATAATATCCGGTCGAAATATGTTTCTTTGCAGAAATAAACGGTTGGACACACGGACGGACAGACATACAGACCGACAGACAAACAAACAGACGGATGGACAGATGTACAGACAGACAGACATACAGACACACAGAGAGACAGACAGACACACACACAGACATATAGACAGAAAGACCGACAGATGAACAGACAGACAAACAGACAGACAGACGGAAAGATCGACAGATGAACAGACAGACAAACAGACAGACCGTCAGACAGACGGAAAGATCGACAGATGAACAGACAGACAGACGGACAGACCGTCAGACAGACAAACAGACAGACAGACGGAAAGCCCGACAGATGAACAGACAGACAGACGGACAGACCGCCGTACAGACAGACAGACAGACCGACAGACACACGGACAGATAGACAGAATGATCGACAGATGAACAAACAGACAGACGGACAGACCGTCAGACAGACAGACAGACAGACGGAAAGATTGACAGATGAACAGACAGACAGACGGACAGACCGTCAGACAGACAGACATTTCAAGTAATCTGGTCGAAATATGTTTCTTTGCAGATATAAACGGGCAGACAGACGGACGGACAGACAGACGGACCGACAGACAAACAGACAGACAACGGATGGACAGATGAACAGACAGACATACAGACAGACAGACGGACATGGCGAAAATGTAAGGGTTCCTAATTTACTACAGAACCCTTAAAAGTACTTACAGCCAGAATAATTGAAAAGGCAACCATTTTAAATAATATCCGGTCGAAATATGTTTATTTGTAGAAATAAACGGTTGGACAGACGGACGGACAGACATACAGACCGACAGACAAAGAGAAGGATGGACAGATGAACAGACAAACAGACATACAGACATACAGACAGACAGACAGACACACAGACAGATATACAGAAAGATGGACAGATGAACAGACAGACAGACGGACAGACCGTCAGACAGACAGACAGACGGAAAGATCGACAGATGAACAGACAGACAAACGGACAGACCGTCAGACAAACAGACAGACAGACAAAGGGATGAACAGATGAACAGACAGATATACATACATACAGACAGACAGACATTTCAAGTAATATCCGGGCGAAATATGCATGTTTCTTTGCAGTAATAAACGGGCAGACAGACATACCGACAGACAAACAGACGGACAACAGATGGACAGATGAACAGACAGACAGACAGACATACAGACAGACAGACGGACATGGCGAATCTGTAAGGGTTCCTAATTTACTACAGAACCCTAAAAAGTACTTACACCCAGAATAATTAAAAAGGCAACCATTTCAAGTAATAACCGGTCAAAATATGTTTCTTTGCGGAAACAAACGGACGGACAGACGGACGTACAGATAGTCAGTCCGTTCAGATAGACAGACACACAGACAGAGAGACAAACAGACAGACAGAAAGATAGGCAGATGAACAGACAGACAGACGGACAGACCGTCAGACAGACAGACTTACAAACAGACAGACAGACATACAGACAGACAGAGGGAGCCAAAATGCAAGGGTTCCTAATTTACTACAGAATCCTAAAAAGTACTTACACCCAGAATAATTGAGAAAGCAATAATTTTGAGGAATCAAACGGACGGACAGACAGACATGCAGACAGACAGACAAACAGACTGACAGACAGACAAACATACAGACAGCCATACAGACAGACAGGTGGATGGACATGGCGAATCTGTAAGAGTTTCTAATTTACTACAGAACCCTAAGAAATACACCCAGAATAATTGTAAAAGCAATCATTTCGAATACTACGAGTATCTGGTCGAAACATGTTTCTAAGCGGAAACAAACGACCGGATAGACGGACGGACAGACAATCAGACAGGCAGTGAAACAAACAGACATACAGACAGACGGATGGACAGATAAACAGAAAATATACTTTCATTCGCAAAAGAAATGTTCGTTTAAATTTGAACTTTACTTTGATGTCAATAGAGTTCAAGCTCACAACTGCGAAAGTAACGAGCTAAGCCGAGGTTAGACCTGGGTCACGTTTTATAAAGTTACATTTAAGCTTTGTAAACTTGCGGCAATAACTTGCAAGTGTAAACTCAGCTTTAGGTTCGTGATCGGCTTGCAAAGGGTTAAGAAGTACACGAGGCACAAGTAGTAGAGGAGTGTATTTTCAAAAGGGTTTATTTCCACTCTTGCAATAAGGGTTATTTTTTCTATGTTTCCATAAGATAAATTATCTCTATTGACAAAGTGGAAATAAGCCCTTTTGAGAAGACATTCCACAGTTACGATATAATGATTTCATAACAAAACAAAATACACAATTGTGGGACAAAGTCATTTTGCGTCCAGCGGAATGTGGCCAGCAACACCATATTGCTAGTTGTGCTAAGCTCACCTGACGCCAATAGAACGCGACTCCAAGCATAGGGGTTCCATTAAGGGAAATAATAGGAACTGCAACTGTCTCCTTGAGCAATTCACGTATCGTACCTATCACTATGTTGACTATTCCAGACGAGTGGGATGCACCCATAACTACGTAGGTAATAGGAGTATGATGCAGGTTATTATAGTAAGTATATATATTTAATTACCAAGGAGCCGAACCCATATTACAAGCCAGGTGCCGGTAGTAGACCAACATCGGGCGTCTTACTCCTCCGTCTTACCTCCTTCTCATTAAACTCTAAAATTAACATAGAAAGAAATATCTACTAATCAGAAAGCTCACAAACTTACCATTATAAATATAGTTACGTATATCATTGGACATCAGCTTAACTTAATACTCAAAACTTAAATGATAATTAAATTATGAACATTATGTCGGAAAAAACATTGACATCTCAGTCAACAACTCGTTGTCAGGTAACCAATTTCCAGGCAAGTTCCCGTCGACGGCGCTAGGAGGCGCCAGAATTGCTAGCAAATATTGCATCCTTTCACTTACCTAATTCAATTTAAACCTTTTTCATCATGCGGCCAATATCACACGTAAAACCTAAATGGCTAATCAAATGAAATAAAAATACGAACTATATTCGTGTGGAAAAGAGAGAGCGAGTGGCGGCATGTTTACGTCATCGCGAACAGTTTAATAATGGTTCACGGAACTTTATTTTTCGTTCATCTGTAGTAACGGTAACCAGAAAAGTTTTGTTCTTTCATATAAATCATATAATGTTCTTGTCAAAACCGTTATGTGAAAGAACGAAATTTTTCCGTTCATCTTGAATATTGTGAACCAGAAATATTGTGTTCATTTACAAAACCGTTACCGTATTTAACCGTTACTAATACGAACGGAATTTATAACGGTTAAAGAACAATATCAAATGGTTAATGAAGAACGGTTCCGATCCCTGGTTTCAATATCAGTATTAAGGTGCATTTAAACCAAACGAGGATTCGCTCATTATATCCCCCACTCTACGAAATTCGTTCGTTAAACAAAACGCGATTCGTCGAAATTCGTTGATTTCGTAGAGTGGGGGATAGAACGTTTTTGGTGCAGTACTAGAGTTGTCAGTAGTGTTCAATATTAAATTGTTGAAACCATGAATTAAATAAAATTAAAAAAGTGTACAACACATAAGAAATACAGAACATGTAAAGCTTAACCAAATAATATACATAACAATATGCATAATAAAATGAAGGGTTAATGTACTACGAGTATATTTTAATTATGTGAAAATGTAAAATTTATTACAAACTGAAGAGTTTTGCAGTTTGCAATAAATCCTCAAACAAGTCAACTTGATATTTGATGATTATTGGGTCGAAGTCGTAGAGGTACTTCGAGAATATCAACGAAAATATATCCAAGGTGAATAGTCATAAGTTCATACACAGACTAAATTTTGTCATGTATTTTACTATCTCTCGTTTAGGTTAGTTTTATTTTCGGAAAATAAACAAACCGGTTGCTATTGTTCAACAGGGCAATCAAGATTAAGAAAACTATTCATCAGCATACCCTACGTCTATAATATTATACACATCGACAACCCTAAGTCGCTGTCGCGTGTCATTTGTCGCCATCGCACCAAAAACGCTGGAAAAAGTACGATCACTGGCTACTACAGTGCCTAAAGGTGCGTTTAAACCAAAAGAGCATTCGCTGTTCTAGCGCCCGTTCTACAAAATCAACCAATCAAGTTTTGTGTACAGTCGAAGACAAAATAAGGGGTATACAAAAACGTTCAAAAATATGTCCCAGTGCACTCTAATTCTGTGTAATAAGAACGTCGTAACATATTTATGAACGGATTCTTTCGATACTTATTTTTGCACTTGACTGTACCGATCGAATTTCGTAGAGTGGGAGGTTAGTACAGCAAATGCTCTTTTAGTTTGAACGCACCTTAAGTCATAGGCGTGGCATAGTGTTTTTTTTTTTTCGTTAGCTACGTCACGACCTGTCATACTGACAAGTCAAATACTCCCTCGATCTATAAACAATGTCCTTCCGCTTCTGAGACTTATGAGTACGTTTATCTCAAACAAACAGTTCTAAGATCTTATCGCATTAGGTAAATACTGTTAGCGTTGTACACAGAATGTGAAAAGTTTGAATAGTAGGGGAATTTCATTTTATGATTTCTAAGGAAGATCAGTTATAATAAATAAACATAAATATCTTGCGATATCTTACACAAATCGACCTAGTACCACGGTAAGCTCAATTAAGAAATGTGATATGGGTACCAAGCGACGACATAATATATACCTATATATACATATACATACTTAAATACATACACAGCCACGACCAAGGAACAATATATATGTGATAAATAAATACACAAATAATGCCCTCGCCGGGATTCGAACCCGGAACCTCCAGCTTCGTAAGCAGGGTCACTATCACTACCAACTACTTAAATAGTCAAAGAAAGATACACAGAAAATAAAATGAAATTTTCCTTGCTCAAAAACTGAACTTGGTACCTAATTTCTAGTCGCGACTTGTTTCAATCCGTAATGTATTTAATAATGACAATTATCTTAATTAAATAAATCAGTATTTATTATCTACATACTTATTATTGTTAAACGAAAAATTATGCTATCCATTAAAAACTGTAAACAAAATGTATAACTAAGGCACTTATTGGGAGTCCACAAATACTTTATCTAGCA
This sequence comes from Thaumatotibia leucotreta, assembly GCA_025490895.1. Taxonomy (NCBI): domain Eukaryota; kingdom Metazoa; phylum Arthropoda; class Insecta; order Lepidoptera; family Tortricidae; genus Thaumatotibia; species Thaumatotibia leucotreta. The sequence continues at coordinate 6,570 of JALPQI010008140.1, forward strand.
TTGAAATTAAATATATATACTACAACTTATTAAGGCTAAGCTCAAATAAAAACGTTAATCTATTTTTAAACTCAAACTTTCTTTAAACACTTGACCTTTTCAACCAAATGAAAATCCCAAAAGAGTCGCTATTTCGAAGTTCTTTGAAAGAGGGCCTCAAGTTGGTCGAGTGTTTTTTGTTTTATTGGTATTTCGAAATAAATAAAAACAAATTGGTCCAACTACAAAGTACAGTCAAAGGCAAAATAAGTTATATAAAAGATGCTCAAAAATATGTCCCAGTTAGTGATGGGACGTTCCCGGTAATTAAGTTGAAAGGGAAAGTTTCAATTTGGGAATATTCCCCATACTTGGGTAAGTTGCCGGGAACGACCTATGTATCACTAGTCCCAGTGCACTTTAATTCTGTGTAATAAGTATGTCGTAACATATTTATGAGAGGATTCTTTCGATACATAGTTTTGCACTTGACTATAAGAAATAAAAAAATCCGTAGCCTAGTTGGTAGTGACCCTGCCTACGAAGCTGGAGGTTCCGGGTTCGAATCCCGGCGAGGGCATTATTTGTGTATTTATTTATCACAAACATTTCTTCGTTGGTCATGGCTGTCCATGTGATATAGTTAAATATCTATATGTATCTGTCTATTATACATATCGTCGCCTAGTACCCACATCACAAGCCTGAATTGAGCTTACCGTGGGACTAGATCGATTTGTGTAAAATGTCCCAAGATATTTATTTATTATTTATTTATTTAAAGGAGAAATATACAAATATTAAAGAATGATAAACACACAAATAAATGCCTTCCGGGTTTAAACCCGATATTCCAACTTACGAAGAGAAAAAGAACCGAATTAAAAAAAAAACTCACCTTCAGCCATCTCCTCCGGGTTTCCGTCAAAAAGTCAGTCAACACCATCACTGATACACGTAAAGTAAAGTTGCGATCGAAACGGAGCCCGAGCGGCGTGCGATCGGCGCGGCGGCGTCGGCGAGAGTGGCGTGGCGTAGTGGCGTTCGCCCCCGCTTGGCGTGGCGATGGCGGCATTCACTTGTTGATTGTGGGGAAAAATGGCGTATCTGCAGAATGTTAGTTGTTTATTTGTTTACTAGCGATCCGCCCGGCTTCGCACGGGTACTATACCTACACAAAAACCTTCCTCTTGAATTACTACGAGTATACCTATTAAAAAAATCTCATCAAAATTCGTTGCGTAGTTTTAAAGATTTAAACGTACAAAGGGACATAAGGACAGAAAAAGTGACTTTATTTTATACTATGTAGTGATGATGATAGCATGCCGCCCAGACAATATTGCCAATTTTGAATGAATACGGAAATAAAATAGAAATTCTTTAGTTTAAGAAGACTTTTAATAGGACTCTGGGGGGCTAGCTAGACGATAAAAGTATGGAGGAATATTTTGGGTAGGTATTTCTTAATTAGTGTGTCCGAATAGATCGTGTCCGCAAGTTAATCAAATTTTTTGTGAATCAATTTTTTTCTGTCTGTTATTGCCATGGTTTCGGTCGCCAGAATCACGATCTGGTTTTATGCAAAATTATGCTAAAATTAGGTAAACATGCATATAGTGCATGTCTGTAGGTGGCCCATTAAGGAAAGGGCTTATTAACACCAGAAAACGTATGTTTGCATAGTTTGAGTAGCATAATTTTGCATACAACCAGCGTGACTCGGGCGACCGTAACCATGGCAATAACAGACAGACAAAATTTGATTCACCCAGTTAATAGGTACCCGACCAAATATTCAAAATTTCAAAATTCAGATTCAGAAAAAAATCACGACTAACGTGAGACTCAAACATGTTGACCAAATATGACGATGATGATGATGATGACATGTCGAGCAATCATCGACTTAAATACGTGAGTAACCCGGTTCGATAATATTTTAATGTAAAAAAAATCACAATTAAATAGTCTGTTTAATTGAAATTGTATGTTTATTAAGTTGCTTTGAAGACATACATTATTGAATTTTTTTTTTTCGTGGATAGGCGTTATTTACTAAAGCATTATGTATAATACGTATCCAATCAACGCTTATCAGTGGTATTTAGTTTCATTGTAACCGGTTGGGGAATCATAAACGAGAAGAATGCTGACGTTTTCTCTAGAAATGCTAAAATCAGCAAGATAAGTATAACGTAGGTACACAATTACATGTTAGCGCTTATCTTAGTAGGTACAATCCTTACTTACACTTTATATCAGTTGTAATTAGGTGTAAAAATGATGTTATTGTTAGTATTTGTACGTGACAAATGGGATAACTTCATCTTAATGGAAGTGAATGATGTTGTTTGTAAATAAACGTAAGGTAAAGTACCAATACGTAACATGTTAACAGAGAATATTCATTTGAATCACGTTATTTTACTCATATTTAAATGTACATAAAGTTTTGTCATGTCTTTTGGGAGAGGAGTTTGTAAGTTTTCTTAAATAGTATCTATTTTATAGAGTGACAATATCAAAATTTCTCAAAATTGTAAATTTTCTTAGTTGTACAAGTAAGTGTCAGGTGCTTTTGCTGGCAGTCCCAATAAATGGCATCTCAGTACAAGTTTGAATGTCACATATTGAGACATTGAAAATATTAACACTCAGTCCTAATAAATGTCAGCCTGTCTTAAAATAATGCAAATAATTTAGATAATATTATAAGTTTATAAGCTAATTATTTCAAAGTTGGGATATGAAAAGCACATACATTTATCATCGTTTAAATACCCTAATAGTTGCTTTTATCTTATCGATGGCAACTCAAGCTATGATGACGAGTATTGGTACAGCGTCGGGTACTAGTACTTCCACCCTAGTGAAAATAAGTTTTGTATGCATGACATGTCTGTTTCTGGTAATATGATTTTTATTTACAAGTGCGCTGTGGGTTAGTGATTGTCTCTCGTCGTCTATTGTCGGAGATAAAACGGCTATTACTTTTTAGTCTTTGACAATATTTTTAATAATGGTTCTCATAGCTTTATTATGCATGCATGCATGCATCAGCCTATGATAGTCCACTGCAGGACGTAGGCCTGTCCTATTAACTATATTATACGCATTAGGAGGTAAATGCCCATAACCACCACGCTGGGCAAGCGGATTGGCGATCGCAGTAATGTGTCCACTATGATGACGGTGCTGCCCATCATCGATCCTTTATCAAATAATGGTCAGTGACACTTCAATCCCTTAGTCGACTCTTACGACACCCGCAGGAGGAGTTGGGGTGGTGAAAAATGTATTCTTATTGCCGTCACCATACGGCTAAGCTTTATTATATCCAATATTAATATTAAATAATGTTCATTCTTTTCAAAACAGTACCATCTATATACATAAATTAAATCAAACTAACCTAACCTACATCTAAGATTGGCCCTTGTGGCATTTTACCGAGGATGCAGGTGGCATTTCTTCGCTGTATCGCAACACTGATGCATTGTGCGAGGAAGTCGCCAGCTCTTCGGTCTTTATATGATATATACAAAACATATACAGGGTGGAACAGAACGACGATCCTTCCCGCTACCGATCGAGTCTTCTAACCATTACGATGAACTTTCAGTGTAGTGCTACATTGAAATATCTTTAAAAAAAAATTAACCTCTCATACAAAGTGAGTGTTTAGTTAGAGTTCAATAGTATGGGAAAGTCAATTTTCCATGTACCTTTTCAAAGTTGGTCCCATACTGAAAGTTCATCGTAATGGTTGGTAGACCCGGGTGCTTAGCCAAGTTGCCAATCGCTAACGCTTAGTAGCGTATCGTAGTTTTCCCTCCCTGTCACTGTTTCATATTAGTGCGACAAAGACAGTTAGCTGTCTTTCGTTTACGATTGACGATTAAGCGTTAGCGATTGGCAACTTGGCTAAGCACCCCGGTCGGTAGCGGGAAAAATTGTAGTTCCATTCCACCCTGCATACATTGTAGCAAAAAAATACATGTGTCAGTCAACGATAAAAAGCTGTATTTTTCAAATTAACTTATATAATCAAGTTACGCACTTGTGGCTCGAAGCCTGGGAACGCTGACGGAGCGAGGGGTGCTAATTTCCATGTAGGTTAGTTATTAGATTAGTCGGCGGTCCTGACGTTTGTGCGAACTGGGGCGAGTGGGGACGTATCATGTGCCGGTGTGTTTTGGGGTTTATAATTGTTTAATTCAATAAAACATATAAAGTCACCTGGGGTAAACGTACACATATTTCAGTCCGAAATGTATGTGACTTGCGTATACTTACCCGCTGTGTACATGTAAATGGATAGAACTTTGGGTCATTATCATCGTCATCATATCAGCCGATAGACGTCCACTGCTAAACATAGGCCTCCCCCAAAGATTGCCACAATGACCGGTCCAGCGCCACCCGTATCCAGCGGACTCCTGCGACCTTCATCAGGTCATCAGTCCACCTTGTGGGAGGGCCTACCCATGCTGCGTCTTCTGGTACCTTAGTGACTTTGGTTACATAGCCACATATTTTTCATCACACTTGCTGCCTAAGCGCGCCATTGTTTGCGCGCGCAGCGGGAGTAATAGAAGAGTGAAATTCCCTAGGGAGTAATAGAAATGTCAGTACGTCATTTAATAATGTTATTTCTTAAATATTTTTTGTCGGCAAGTACGATGAAAAACATTGTATGCATCACGGTCGGTAAGCGTAATACTAACTCGAGTCATAAAAGCTTCTAACACTCTCGTTAGTAATTCCGTATTTTTTATCTTAATCGTGGGTATCGTAAGAACGAAGGGATTGAAAAGTCACTAGCCATTAATTGATTGAAGATTGATGATGACAGCAGCGTCACTATCACTATATTGTACACACTAGTGCGATCGCCAACCCGGTTTGTCTAGGTGGCGATTATGGGCATCTACTACTTCATCATCATCATCCTCAACGTCATCATAACAGCCGAAAATGTCCACTGCTGAACATAGGCCTCCCCCAAAGATTGCCACAATGACCGGCCCTGTGGCACCCGCTGCTTGTAGCCCAAGTACTGCTTAATAGTCTCCCTAATATAGTTATACATAGGTAATAAGACTAATAAGAGAGACCTTATGCCCAGCAATGGGCTAAACGGCAACGTAAAGACGACATTACAAAAATGTGCACAATTATATTTAAATAATAATAAATAACTTCGTTTAATACAGAGACCTTGTTACCTACCTGTTGTCTTTTATACGCATTTACGCAATAATACCTTAATATGAAAGTAATTACTTGCTTAGTAATTATTCATGCATTATTTTATTCAAATTAGGCTTAAAAGCGAATAAGTAATCTACTGAAACATTTGTCCGATTAATTAATTTACTTCACATACATTTCGTTTAAAATTATCAAGGTTTGGAAATGTCCTTGACTCGTTTTACTTGTTATTCCAGTAATTAACGCTGTGTGGGTACTTCAGACAGTACTTTAGGTACCAAATAGGTAAACAAGTTATATAATACAAGTGGATGATTTTGGTAACGGCAATAAGAATACATTTTGTCACCATCTCAACTCCTGTGGGTGTCGTAAGAGTCGACTAAGGGATCGAAGTGTTACTGACCATTATTTGATAAAAGATTGATGATGGGCAGCAGCGTCATCATAGTGGACACATTACTACGATCGCCAATCCTCTTGCCCAGTGTGGCGATTATGGGCATTTACCTCCTAATGCGTCTATACGCATAGTTGTGTTATGTCCAGCAGTGGACGACCATTATGCTGATGCTGATGATGATGATGGATGATTTTATGATGCCTTTAAAAGCAGAGACATTATACTCATTTTATTAAATCTTTAATTACCTATAGGTATATTAGTTCGATACAGTAAAGCATGAAAGCATTTGGGAAAGCCTGAGAGAGCAAGGAGTCGACGAATCGTACATAAACATGGCAGAATTAAATTAGAAAGACTTGGCCCAAGCTTCCCTATAAAAAGGGGGGTGAGACAAGGGGACCCGCTATCCCCATCAATATTCATATCTGTACTAGAAGCTATCATTAACAAGCTAGACTGGTATAAAAGAGGAATACAAATAGAGGGCGCCTTCATGAGTCACCTGCGATACGCAGACGACATCGTAATATTGTCCGAAACGGGAGCTCAGTTGCAGTTAATGATTAAATCTTTACAAGAAGCTAGTACAAATGTAGGACTGGAAATAAACCTCACTAAGACCATGGCAATGACAAATAGTTACAAAATACCTATAAGAATAAATGAAAACTTACTGGATTACACCGAAAAATACGTATACCTGGGAAAAACTTTATCTTTTGACAGTGATAACAATGACACAGAAATTGAAAGAAGAGCACAAAAAGCATGGAATAAGTACTGGAGTTTGAAGGAGATTTTCAAAAGTAACATGCCAATACATTTTAAAACTAGGGTCATGAATTCCTGTCTCATACCCTGTCTTACATACGGTTGCCTAACGTGGAAATTTACGGCTAAAGCCAGACGCAAGATCACCACATGCCAGCGAGGTATGGAGCGAAGCATGCTAAAAATAAAGAGATTAGACAAAATAAGACACACTAAAATAAGCTCAATCACAAAAGTCGCAAACGCTTTGAACTACGCTCAAAGGCAAAAATGGAAGTGGGCGGGTCATGTAGCCAGGCTTGCAGACCAGAGGTGGGCCAGAAAAACAACACTGTGGAACGGACCATCCGGGAAAAGAGGCGTAGGTAGACCAATAACACGCTGGGAAGACGAGATCCGAAAAACAGCAGGCCCAAACTGGGCTCAACTAGCACAAGATCGAAAAAAGTGGACATCCTTGGAGGAGGCCTATACCCATTCTGGGGTTCTTCGCAAAACTACCTAAAATCTAATTATTACAGCAGTTAAAATCTATATAAGTTAATACTAAAAAAGAGTAATTAGGAAAGTTAGTCTAAGTTAAGGGTCGGATTCCCGATTTTGTCGTTTTAGACCTATTTTCGAACAAAGAATTTGTTAAGTAAATATAACTCTACAAACATATTTCTTACATGAGCTTATTCAGAAAGAACCCATGCAGAGGCTCCAATTGATATTATATTTTATATTTACATGGGTTTCCTAGAAATCGGCTCTAAATGTACCGAAAAATCAAAAAATTGCATATTTTTCGAACACGAAGCAATGCATGTTTTTCTTTGACGGGCATTAAATATTCATGTTAATTTAAAAGCCAGATAACTGAATTAGTGCATCAGGGCATATTCATATTTTTCCTCATAAAGACAACGGAGAAATTCAATCCTTAATTTAAGATTACGTATATTCTCCATACAAATGGCGACACGAGTCAAAATTCTCTTTTGACTCAGATGGCGCGAGCGCCTCCTCGAGGTCGGACGCACGCCAAATCGCTCCCGTTGACAGCTCTTTTTGACATTCAAAATGACATAAAATCATATACATACACGTCAAGGGATGCCAGTACTCAAAGTATCTTTAAATAAGTAGGGAAAATCAGAACGAAGAAATTCTTTCGAACCCCATCATTTATTTAAGTTTCTTGTTATTTTTATGACGGAACACAAGAAAACTATAACAACTGATTCTGAATAAAACTCAATACTACCGAACACGTATAAGTTACATTCGCAAAAACGATTAAAAATGAAAAAAGTTTACGGATACGATTTGGTGTAATGGAGTTTATTTTCTATACTCTAGCAATAAAATACGTCATTTGAAAACACATGTGACGGCTAGAAGTCAAAACGATAGAATGTCGATTTAGTTATAATAATAATAAGAAAGATAGAATATGTTTGTTATATTAGTAGGTATACAAATTCAAAGTGATTACGAGTCTATAATTAATGGTTGATTTGTGGAATAAAATCTGTGCTCATCGCCACTGCGATTTCTGCGGCCACGATTTCTTGGTAAGAAAGTATATGCCGCATCTTCTCAGTAAGTACATTCTATATTGAAAGTAAATTATTTTTGAAATAAAAATATGAAAACTGATAAACTCTAAATTTATTCGTTATTATATTCGTATTTAGAGTTTTAATACTAGTCGTTTATAGTATAGTGTACCATTTAGATTTTTATCCACTGAACTGAGACAATTTCTCTCATCTTCTGAGATGTTTCTTTTGGTAGATAAACGTTTGACATATTACTGGTTGTTTCAGAGTCTATATTAAGCAGGACGTAAAGAGTAAGTAAGTAATCCTTACAGTTGTGTACACAAATACCGTGTGGTGACGGCAGTAAGAATACATTTGTCACCACACCAATTCTTCCCTCGGGTGTCACAAGAGTCGAAAAAGGGATTGAAGTGGCGATTTACATTTACCTCCTAATGCATCCACACGCATAAGTAATTACTTAGGGAAGTGGAACTGCCGATGAAGGCTAGAACGGAACTTCGGAATACTTTGGTGTTTTGTATGATGTGTGTAACTGGTTATGCATTTTAAGCAATGAAGATGGTCGTGTAATGTCATGGTATTGTCAAATACCAGTTCTGATGGGGTGTTTCCTTAGGAACCTTAGGATTCTGTATTATCATTTAAACATCAAGCATTATCATTTATGCATTTTAATGTGAGTAGGTGGAACTGCTGATAAAGACCAGAACGGAACCCCTTAACGACACGTGTTTCACTTTTGGCAGATATTTCTGATTGATTGTGTATGTTATGGAGCAAGTTCTGGACAAAGACCAGTTTAGATGGTAGGTTCCTTAACCCTTAAGGAAATAAGGGAACTGATAAATGTAGAGTATTTATGTAAGCTACTCTTTAAAAGAGGTTTCATACTATTGTACCTTTTTAGGGTTCCGTAGTACACTAGGAACCCTTATAGTTTTGCTCTGTCCGTCTGTCTGTCCGCAGCATAGTACAGTGGCCGTTAGTACTAGAAATCTGCAATTTGGTACAGATATACATAGTATTAATTATGCCGACAAAGTGGTAAAATAAAAAATAGAAAAAAAAAATTCGGGTGCTTAACCTGGTGAAGTGTGAATGATTTTTTTATTTGCTGTAATCTTATAGTGTGCAGTGCATCGTTGAAGAGGTCTTTGAAAAAAATAAGAGATTTTCAAACAAAGTTTTTTTCTAAAGTCAATATTTTCAGAGATATCCGAAAAGTACGGAACCCTAGCATGAGCCGACATGCTCTTGGCCGGTTTTTTATTACCTCAGGAACTGCTAATATACAGGTTGTTCTAATGTATAAAAAAAGGAGTGTGGATTACAATATGGATAACAAGATTTAATCATATCACGTCACCAGACCAGTCGCAGTCGTCGTCGTCAGTGGCAGAAGGGTAACGAAAGCTGTCATGAACTGCTCCTTGGTGAACCGAGGGAATTCCTGTTCTTAATAGTAACGCAAAAATGACGTAGGTACCTTGCATACATTTTAATGTTTTTATTTAACCTCGTGCCTACATTACAAGTAGGTATTTTATCCGTGCGGTGACGGAGTAAGAATACAAAAATCACCGCCCCTCTCTTCCCGTGGGTGTCGTAGGAGTCGACTAAGGGAAATACTGAGTAGCCAGCTTCTCAGCCGGTGGTAGGGTATTTTTACTAGTACCCGCCTGGTTGGCTACCACCGTACATTCGGTGTAAACGCCCGTGAAATGACTTACCTTCGTGTTTGCCGTGTTTCGGGGTCAGCCGGTGTATTTACCAGCATCTAGCGGGCCAGCAAGGCGGTGGCAACTAACAGGTTACTGATTGTCTCCTGTTCGTTGCCGCCGCGATTTGGGCTCTACTTTTCACTTACGATCAGGTGGAGTGGAGCCACTTTGTTGTGCCAACTTTATTTTTATTGGGTCGGCAACGCGCATGTGACACCCTGAGGTTGCAGGCGCCCATAGGCTACGGTGACTGCTTTCCATCAGGCGGTCCGTATGCTTGTTTGCCACCGACGTGGTATAAAAAAAAAATAAAAAAAAGGTACCTAGGATACATGTAGGTAAGAGGTAACTTTCGTGTTGCATTGAATGAATGAATGAACGAATGAATGACTTTGTTTGTGCAATATGCAATGCATATTCACAAACAAAGTACCTAATAATAACGTTGCTTTTTTTCGGTAGGTACTATGTTTTGATTATAGCACGAGCAAATACTCGTACACGTTTATGTGACGTAGGTAACTCCAAAAATGGTAAATTACAAACATATTCTTGTAAATTCGACATTCTATTGCGTATTTTATACATTGGTAAAAATAAATGTAAACAATTAGAGACTAAATTTATTGTTCATTTGAATGACAATGTCTAACTTCGTGTGTTCGTATAAGCTGTTTTTTTCTGTTAAGATAAGAGTGCAAAGGTGGGATCCAAATTTATTTTAATTTAGGAACTTGAAACTTTAGTATTAATAAGGTATTTTACAAGAGTACAAGAAATTTAATTTAATCATTTCTTAAAGGTTAAAAGGGGATTACAATTTTTATTGGGTTGAAGTTTAACTTAAAGCTATGATATGAAAAAAGCAATAATATATCAGAGTGCAGGGAAATTTCATGATTGAGAGGGTTAAGTAGGGGTGTAGATTTTGTTTAAGGAGACTAAGGTAGACAATAAATTTAATGTAAATTACTAGCGCTAGAAAGATGGCATCTTTACAGAAGGTTCATCATCATCATCATCATATCAGCCGAAAGACGTCCACTGCTGAAAATAGGCCTCCCCCAAAGATTGCCACAATGACCGGTCCTGCGCCACCCGCATCTAGCGGACTGCTGCGACCTTCACCAGGTCATCAGTCCACCTTGTGGGGGGCCTACCCACGCTACGCCTTCCGGTGCGTGGCCGCCACTCAAGAACCTTCCCGCCCCAACGGCCATCGGTTCTACGCGCAATGTGCCCCGCCCACTGCCACTTCAGTTTAGCGATTTGGAGAGCTATTTCGGTTAGTTTGGTTCTGCTGCGGATGGTCTCATTTTTAATCCGATCACGCAGAGACTTGGGTGACTTTGAGCCTTCTTATGAGACCCATTGTAAGCGGCCACGTTTCAGTACCGTATGTCATCACTGGCAACACACACTGATTAAAGACTTTCGTCTTCAAACACTGCGGAATATTGGACGAAAATATGTGTCGTAGCTTCCCGAACGCTGCCCAACCGAGTCGGATTCGACGATTGACCTCATTCTCGACCTACCTAACTGAAGGTTACTTATATAATTATTTGTATACAAAATGAGAAACCATTTTATAAAATTTAAAGCCTAAAGTGGTTAAAAGGTAGTTGAAAGTTTGTATGGAAATAGTGTGATTTGAAAGATAGCGACTTGATACGTCGTATTCCAACAGCTGATAAAAAATAAGACAAATCGATTTCAGCGTTTTTTTTTTAAATATTTATCCCTTAACACTTTCGACGCCGGTGACAGTGTTCACAGTCAAACAATTGTACAAAAAAAATGTCTTTAAACCGAAACTTTGTCTGAAGAGTATATTTTTAAGATAAAATTAAGGGGTGCCTGACGTGTCGCATAACGTCGATTGTCCTAAAATTTTTTGGCCGAGAATGTTTGGCATTGTGTTAAATGGCATACTACTCGTTTAGCCTACTTTATTTTGCGCATACACATTTAATACACCTACACTATATTTATCCTAATATTGATTACTCGAACGTCGAATTACCTTAAGCTTAATAATCATAATGTTTATTGTTTCCTACTGCTCAAACAGTAAATTTTCTTTGCGTCTACAATAAAATTGTTATGTCCGAAATTTCGTTGAAAAAAGCATATTAACAATATGGTGAATGGTTTAAAATAATGTTCAAGTAATAAGCCAGGCTGTGTGGTGACGGCAGTAAGAATACATTTATCACCACCGCAACTCCTCCTGCGGGTGTCGTAAGAGTCGACTTAGGGATTGAAGTGTCACTGACCATTATTTGATAAAAGATTGATGATGGGCAGCAGCGTCATCATAGTGGACACATTACTGCGATCGCCAATCCGCTTGCCCAGCGTGGCGATTATGGGCATTTACCTCCTATTGCGTCTATACGCATAGTTAATAGGAGAGGCCTACGTCCAGCAGTGGACTATCATAGGCTGATGATGATGATGATGATGATAAGCCAGGGTAAAACCGACTTGGAATGGTTAGGTTTCTAGGAAAGGCGGAGAGAAAGGCTTAGTCTATAAAATACTTAAGTATTTTTAATCAATTGTTTACCCATCCTCATTCTTGTAAACCCGAAAAAGGGGCGACGGGGGAGCGAAGCGCCCCACAAGGGGGGCTCTTGGGGCTAAGCCCCCTGTATTAGAAAATAATGAATCTGTACCTCCCCTACTCTAACCTGGATAGGTTCGTTAGGTACCTTTTATCCCTTAGATCAGAAATAGAAGTCCCGCGCAGCGGGGCTTCGTCGACCAGTTCCTAGGTCTGATGACTAAAATTCTTTGGACAACAGGGTTGGGTGGTTTAAGGGAGTGTTAAGTTTAAGGAAAATATATTTTTAAAGGTCGTTCGTTTAAAGTAGTTAGTATTAGTACATTAAATAGTAGGACCATCACAATTATGCACAATTATTATTCGATACATACACATTAGACACGAAAATCATTAGGACAAACGATATTCAGGAACAACCAAGTTAGGATCAACAATTTCGGCAAAACACGACAAAATACCTATATAATTATGTGCAACAATTTAGGCCATTAATTTTTCGGCGTAAAGTTGGTAGGCGACAAATTTTTCGAAATAAAAAAATTATGCCACCAATATAGACCCAAAATTAATTCCAACCTTTTTAGGGTTACGTGGTAAACGAGGAACCCTTATAGTTTCGCCATGTCCGTCTGTCCGTCTCTCCGTCTGTCTGTCCGCAGCATAGCTCATAGGCCGTTAGTATAAGAAATTTGCAATTTGGTACAGGTATACCTCCATATCAGTCACACCGAAAATGAGGTAGAATAAAATATATTAAAACATATTCAGGCACCTCCCCTATAAGTAAAGTCGGGATGTTTTTTTATTTTGCTGTAATCTTATAGTATGGGGTATTGTTGAATAGGTCTATAAAAAAAATCGGGTTACAAAAGAGAGTTTTTTTTGTAAGTTAACGTTTTAGGAATTAACCGCTAGGTTTTCTTGCCCCAGGGTCCGCTGGATGCGGGTGACGCAGGATCGGTCATTGTGGTAATCTTTGGGAGAGGCCTATGTTCAGCAGTGGACGTCTTTCGGCTGATATGATGATGATGATGATGGATGATGATGATGACATTACGATACAAGTGTGAAAAAAATAATGGTTGGCGATAAAATAAAACACGACTGATAGGAGTGTTTTAAATCGACACGAGATTTTAGGGTTCCGTAGTAAACTAGGAACCCTTATAGTTTCGCTATGTCTGTCTGTCTGTCTATCTGTCTGTCTATCCGCAGCATAACTGAGTGACCGTTAGAATTAGAAATTTGCAACTGAAATGTGTACATATTAATCCAGCCGATAAATTGATAGAATAATATACAAGGTGATCCTGTTAACTATGCGTATTGCAGCATTAGGAGGTAAATGCCCATAATCGCCAAGCTGGGCAAAAGGGTTGGCGATTGCAGTAATTTGTCCACTGTGACGATGCTGTGCTGCTGCTGCTCATCATCAATCTCCTATAAAGAAATAGTTATTTGTTATACAAGGGTGCAAAGTTGTATTTTACCCGCGAGCATGAAATTTCAACTAAAACCGGGAAAATTAAAAACAGTGGAATGAAAAACATTATACATCACCTGGGAGAATTTGTAGCTACGAATGTAATTCATGAAATTCTAACCAATGATAAAATTAATCAGGAGAAAATAATTCAGAAAAAAATACCAGAGTATTTTAATATTAGGAAAAAGAGCTGTAAAAACATTAAACAGAGCAAAATAACTAACTATTACAAAATATATGATCACAAGAAAAATTACACAGTAAAAACGACGCAATCAAAAGACACAGAGGAGACCTTGTTTTTTCGAGACCCCAAAAACAACACAAACTGATTATTTGGTTATCCTACATCAAAATATTGCTGGAGTTCTCAACAAAATGGAAAACTTAGAAGCAGCATTAGATGAAATGAAGAACAGAGGCAATGAAGCTGATGTCATCTGCTTAACGGAACACTTCATCAAAAAAGATGAAACTGGTCATTTAAACATCTTAAACTACAATCAGTCATCTTTTTACTGCCGAAACACTAAAAGAGGAGGAGCCTGTATTCTAGTAAGGAAAGGTTTAGAATATAAGGAATTACTAGAAATTAATCAATTATCTGTCAACTTAGTATTTGAATGTTGTGGAGTGCATCTATTAAAGCATAATATAATAATCGTTTGTATATATAGAGTACCAAATGATGCTAATATTTCTGAATTTATGCATAACATGGATTTGTTATTGTTAAATTTATGTAATTTCCATAAGAAAAAAATTGTAATTTGTGGTGATTTTAATATCGACGTGATGCAAGACACAAAAAAGTCAAGAGATTTTGAAAATTTATTACTAAATTATAATTTAAAACTTGAATTTAAACAAACCACAAGATTATCAAGTGGCAGTTGTGTAGATAATATTATCCACAATATCCGTGGATGTAAAAGTAATGTTTTGCACCTAAACTTATCAGATCACTCTGCACAAATGATTAAATGCCCTGTTAACAATAAACATTATCTAGACTCATGGTACACTAGGATTCGTGATTATTCTAATGAGAATTTACTCAAATTCCGGGAATGTTTAAGTAGTCTATCGTTTTCTGACGTTTACGAATCAAATAATTGTAACAGTGCATACAAATCCTTCTACAATACCTTTAAACTGTTCTACGATCTATGCTTTCCATATAAATTAGTGAAATGTAGCACTAAAAAAAGACCAATTTGGTTAACTAAGGGTATAAGGCAATCCTGTAGGCAAAAAAGGATATTATACAGGAAATACCTCGCAAACAAAAATCTACATGAAAATCATTACCATAAATTTAATAAAATATTGAAAAAGGTAATTACTAACTCTCAGAGACTTGGAAATTTTTATCATATTCAAAAATCTAGCAACAAGAGCAAAGCGATATGGGGTGTGATAAACAATAATAGATACAGAAGTCCTAGACTACAAATTGATCAGATCAATTATAAGGGTAAAACTCTACAACACCCTACACATATTGCGAATGCCTTCAATAACACTTTTGTTGAAATAGCAAGACCCTACACAAAACAAGACCCAGTAAATATGCCTATGGGTAAAATAGACCCTGTTGTAAATTCTGTTTTTATGGAGCCTACATCTATTAAAGAGATTTCAAATATTATAAAAGGCTTGAAAAATTCTCTTAGCGTCGGAAACGATGAGATATGTACAAAAGTGATTAAAAATTGCTCTGATGAGATAGTAAGGCCACTTTCGTACCTAATTAACTTAAGTACTCATACTGGCACATTCCCAGATGATCTCAAGATAACAGTCGTAAAACCCGTTTACAAAAAGGGTGACAATGAAGAATGCGAAAACTACCGGCCGATTGCTTTAACCTCAATCATCTCAAAATTTTTTGAGAAAGCTATTTATAACAGACTAAGTAAATTCCTTGAGAAATATAACGTACTAGCTAAAGAACAATTCGGTTTCAGGAAAAATAGGTCGACAACCCAAGCCATTTTTGAATTAATGGACACTATCTCTGAATGCTTAAATACTCGTCAACCTGTCACAGCTATATTTATGGACATGACGAAGGCTTTCGACTTCGTGTGTCATAAATTGCTTCTAACCAAGGTGTATCAATACGGTATACGAGGTTCCGCCTTTGACCTTAATAAATCGTATCTGGAAAATAGAAAGCAATACACAGTTATAACGCGGATTGATAAACAAAATAAATCAGAAGTTATCTCCCACTCCACGACAAGAACAGTAGAACGAGGAGTGCCGCAAGGTAGTATTTTGGGGCCTCTACTATTTTTGTTGTTTATCAACGATTTACCAAATGTCACTAATAATCGCACTGTTCTCTTTGCTGATGACACAACCATTCTAGTAACAGGTAATGATATCAATACCTATCAAGACAAACTTAATATAGCATTAAATAATGTAATGGAATGGTTCTCCGAAAATCAACTCATTGTAAATCTAAGTAAAACTAAATATATGCAGTTCTACTTACCACAGTCAACACCCAAAGATATTTTATTAAAATATGATAAAACTTCACTGCAAGAAGTAAAAGAAATAAAATTTCTTGGTCTGACACTAGACTGCAACGCAAACTGGAAGGCACATACTAATAATATATGCAAAAACTTAAGTAAGTATGTTTATGCTCTTAGGAGAATATCCATAACATCTTCTGAAAATACTGCACTATGTGCCTATCATGGACATGTTTCATCAATATTAAGGTATGGTTTACTGCACTGGGGGAACTCTTCAAATAAAAATGATGTTTTCATTCAGCAGAAAAATTGTGTTAGGTCGATAGCCAGAGCTAGAAGACGTGATAGTTGCAAGCCTCTATTCAAGAAGCTCGATATCTTAACCCTACCTGCAATGTTTATACTAGATGCATGCCTGTTCGTTAAAGAACATTTAAATGAATTTAGAGTTGTAGAAAAGAACCGGCCTCGGAATCAGCAGAATAAATATGAAGTTCTTCCGAAAAACTCTGTAAAGACGGCTTATTATAACAAAAGTATATATGTAACGGCTACTAAATTATTTAATAAATTACCCGATTCGATTAAAGACCAAGAAATAAAGGGGTTTAAAAAAGCCTTAACAAAATTATTAAAAAACTTAATGCCGTATGATATAAACGATTTTTTAGATCATGACGGCTTCTTAGTGTAATAATTTAATGGAGATAAGTGTAGGTAGGTACTTGTGGTGCTTCTTTTCTACTGTAAAGCTATACTTTACTGCAGAGAAGAATCACGACTTGTAATGTAAAATATGATTGTGTAAATATTTAGTTTATAATGTAGAGTTTAAGTTATTCAAATATTGTACGCCTGACAGGCAGATTGTAGTGGTCCTACCAAAATAACTACTTTGTCAACCCTTTGTATACCTATAATCAAGCAATAAATGATTTTCAATTTCAATTTCAATTTCAATTGAAACACGAGCAAGCGAAAGGATTCCATATTCCATAGTTGAACCACGAGTGAAGCGAGTGGTTTTAAAATAGAAACCTGAGCGTAGCAAGTGTTTTAACTTAAGAGAAGTAAAATACGTTTGCACCCATGTGTAACTTTTCCCCCACTATAGCGAGGAACAGGAGAAAGTTTCTGATTTGAATGAAAAAATTGAGGATATACTTCATGGTATCAGAAGTGCTGAACCACCACCAGTTTTCTTTTTTACCTTTTAATTTCCAAGTTTTGCCCATTCAAAGTTAAGAGTGGGGTCAAATTCCTGCTTGTACAAAATCCGACCAAATTTTTTTCTATAAGAAGTAACGAAATAATCATACGTCGCACTCCAGCGGGCAGTTTGGTGGCATGTCAATATGATAGATAAGGTTCACAAATACATCAATTCATTTTCAAATAAGCGGAAATATTTGTACGTAGTATTTGGTACCTAGTATTTATAATGTACAATTCTCAATATATTAGAAACTAAAGTAGTACGTTAGTAACGTATTATTTTTTAGTATTCATTCAATTTTAAATAAAAATACAATTGACTAGTATGTAAAATATTTAATTTACTTAAGTAGATATGTTATGCGAATATATTATTAATATTTTTTCCAAATTGCCGGCGGTCAACGGTCAATGAAGTGTGTTTTGGTTAACATTATTTGTAGTCTCAACCTCTTCGTTTTGAATTAGACTATTTATCATTTTTAGTGTCGATTCCCCGGATTCGATTTTAAGACAATTTGTAGTTTCAGATATACTTGTTTTCCTTTAGGGTGCAGGCGTACTTTTCACAATTTGTTCATAGTCTTATTTATTACATTAAAGGAAGACTGCATTGGCAAATTCGAATTTTGCAAAAATTGTATGTTATTTTTTATCTCGGAGAAATGAGTAATTGTGTATTATGAATAAACTTCACTTCCTCTTCTACGCAGGCTATAGCGAATACACGTTTTGATTCTTTTAAACGATTTCAAATAAACTGTTACAAATACTAAATACATTTTAATAAAGTTAAGATTTTTTTTTTGTAAACCTTACGTTGCCACGAAACTGCCCGCTAGAGTGCGACGTATGGAAATAATTATTACTTTGTCAATATATTTTGTAAACGCAGTTAGAAATACGTGGTTTAATTTTTTCGGTTTATTAACAGGCATGGTATATACATATACAGTCAATTTCAATCGCCTGGATTTAATTCAAAATTTTCTCATTGAATTCATAGGCATTTAAAAGTTTAAGGTCATATTAATTTTTAATTTATGTTTTTCTATTACAAGTAGTTCCTCTAACACATTTATATTTATTTTACAAGATGAACACGGCAAATAATTATTTCGTTACCTTTTATATAAAAAAAGTTATGCCTGTTTTTCCACAAGCACGAATTCAATGACCCCACTCTGAATTTTGAAAGGGCAAAACTTGGAAACTAAAGGATAAAAAAGAAAACTGATGGTGGTTAAGCACTTCTGCCACCATGAAGTATATCCTCAATATTTTTCATTCAAATCAGAAACCATGCAGCACACCCGATTTGTTGATTTCACCTGGAATGACCCTTTACTATTATTTCGTTCGGTTGGTTGGTCTTTCTTGAGTGAAGTCTTTTGATTTCTTATGATTTTTTAACACTTTTTTCCTAAGTTTTCAGCTTTGTTCAAATGGGGAACAAAAGAAATAAACGAACACTGACGTCGTCTATACCAAGAAATAAAATAAGGTATGTGCGTTACAACCCGCAAATGGTAGGTATATAATCCCCTATTATTTCCATTTGCAGGTATAAGTCTTATTTTTTTATAGGTATATAATATACACGGTGTTACGCGAGCATTGCGAAAGATTTTAACTATGCATTCTAGACATCAAAATAAACAAAAAATATTATGAGACCTAATAATGTCAATTCCACCAAAAAAAAATTTTTTTTTCTTTTTTTTTAGGGCGATTTGAATACTTTTTAACATTTCCAGTATTTTTTATCATAACAACAATTAGTTTAAATTATTTAGTTCAATCGTTTTTTTTTAGGTAGAGGTTATTTCGTCAAGTCTATTCGTATTTTTTGATTGTCAGGCAAAAGGTGTGGTAATATTAGAACACATTGTGGTAGCATTGTAATCCAAAAGAGTTACGTCGAAAAACTTATTTCGAAAAAAGGTTGATTATCTCTGAAACCAAGCCGAATCCAGGACATTTTATATAACATTAAAGACTCTAAATATGGTCAGGAATCCAGCATTAAAATCTTTCGGAATGCTGACGGTACACCGTGTACAGACAGGGTGGAAATTATTTTTGGGTCAGTGAGCAGCTACCAGATCCAGAGTAGCTACGCGAAAATGGTCTTATATGACCTTCCTCGATTTTAAATTAATGAAAATTGGCGTTTACTGATTTTGGTAAAAACATACAGGTTGCGAGAAAATTGTCATTTTTGATAAACTTTTTTGATGCCAATCGATCCTGTTTCTGTTCAGGAGCAAAAAAAATGTCTCTCTCTCCTATTTAAGAGCTTTGCTCTTGTCGGTGTAGCTCAAAGCATGCTCTCCACATTCCTCGATCCCAAGCCATCTCTTTCAGGTTTTGATACGACGTGACTTTCACGTTCTCCTTGATTTGTTCAATGTAATTTCTCCTTGGTCTTCCTCTTCCACGCCTTCCTTCAATCTTCCCCTCAACTATGCATTTTATGAGATTGTCATGTCGTATCAGATGGTCCAACATCCTACCTCTTCTGTTCTTTATAATGTCCATAAATTGCCTCTTCTCCTTAACCTTGTCTAACACCTCCTCATTCGTCACTCTCCTCCAAAAAAAATGTAATGGCTAGAAAAGCCGCAAATCGAGATAATGAATATAGCTAATGTTTCCACACAGTATTATTGTCATTTAGCATAGGAGGACTAATTATCGCGACAGATGATGCAATTAAACTTTCACTTTTTTTCCATAGTAAATGTATAAAAACAGCTTTCTTGAAATTTTGGCTTTTTTATACATTGCTATAAGTTGACCCCTAAGAAACTATTGGTACTGGATGGCACGAATGAAATCGATTGACATAAAAAAATGAAGCGTGAAAAAAATATTTTTTAACATTCATACAATTTGTATTAGCGCAACTTGGTCTAAATGGTGGGAGGTTACAGGAGTCATCTGCGATCGCAGAATACCACTTAGACTCAAAGGGCTAGTGTATAAGTGCATTATCCGCCCAGTCCCAATCTATGGCGCCGAGGCGTGGCCGGTTCTCGGAAGGCACGTTCAGGAGCTTCGCGTTACAGAGATGAAGATGCTGCGATGGATGTGCGGCGTTACGCGTGCTGACCGCATTCGAAACGAGTACATCCGTGGTAGCCTCGGAGTCCGTGACGTAGCGGAGAAGCTTCAAGAATGCCGTCTTCGGTGGTTTGGTCACGTTTGTCGTAGGCCACCTGATTACGTAGGAAACATATATTATGCCTTAACCTAGCCCTTGACGGCCCCCGACCCCGCGGCAGACCAAAGAAGCGATGGCTAGATGTCGTGAAGGCTGACATGAGTGTGAATGGGCTTACAGTAGAAGATGCCCAGGATCGCGTAAAGTGGAGGAAATGTAGCAGGAAAGCGGACCCTGGCAAAGGCCGGGATAACGATAGGTAGAAGAAGAAGATTCATACAATTTGTATGGGAATATTGGGAATTTTAAATCTCGATTTGTGGCTTTTCTAGCCGAAAACTTTTTTTTGGGTCTATACAAGCTTTTGATCCTGAAAATAGACAAGATCGATTTTTTTTCTAGCCGGTAGACGTGTCCCACTGCTGGGCAAATGCCTCTCCCTCAGATCTCCACAGCTCCCGGTACGGTGCCAAGTCTGGCCAATTGTTGGCGAAGGCGTCCAAGTCGTGCCGCCATCTCCGCCTGGGCCTGCCTCGTCCCCGCCTAGTTTGCGGCATCCACTTGGTGGCTGTAATAACCCACCTTTCTGGATGCATGCGGTAGACGTGGCCGGCCCAATCCCACTTTAGCCTGGCAGTATTTTCACCACTTCAGCTATGCGTGTTTTGGAGCGCAGCGTAGTGTTCCAGATCCATCCTCGTTACACCTAAAATGCTGCGCTCCATTGCTCGCTGCCAGACCTTCAATTTGGACGTATGACTTTCAGTGAGTGACCATGTTTGGGCACCGTAGGTTAGGACGGGCAGGGTACACATGTCGACTAGTTTGCGCTTCAGTGACATTGGAAGGTCGCCCTTCATTAGCTCTTTCATGGACCAGTAGCTCTTCCAGGCATTTTGAACACGGCGTTAAACTTCCTTGCTGAAAGAGACTAGCTGGCCCAAGTAGATATACTCATCGACATAATGTGTCGTCTGCCCGTCTACCTCGACCCTACGTTTCGTGCCGTTAGTCATCACCTGAGTCTTTGTGCGATTCATATGAAGTCCAACTTGAAGGCTTGCGTTATTCAGGTCTTGGAGCATTAACTGGATCGATAGGTATAAAAAAAAGTTTGTCAAATGTGACAATTTTTTTTTCTCGCACCCTGTATGTTTTTTACAAAATCTGTAAACGCCAATTTTCATTAATTTAAAATCGAAGGAAGGTGTTCTATGACCATTTTCGCGTAGCTACTCTGGATCTGGTAGCTGTCCTCACTGACCCAAAAATAAGTTCAACCCTGTATGTGTGTAAACAATAGATAAGTGCGAAAAAATGGTCATTTTTGACAAACTTTTTTTATGCCAATCGATTCTGTTTCTGTTCAAGATCAACAAAAAATCTACTTGGATTTTTCTCTACTCTTATAGTATGTTAAAAAGACGCGGAAGATGACCTAATAAAAATGTACTTGGTTTTTGGCGGAATTACCCCTGAAGCCAGATCTCCTATTCTAGTAGTACTTACAGTTTGAGAGTAAATCGTCTATGACAGACGGCCATGACGAATCTATAAGGTTTCCGTTTTTGTCATTTTGGCTACATTATGGACACTTTAAATCGTCCTATTAAACATATTGTGAAAACACAAATCAAATTATTTATTAACTAAATATTTTGATTTGTACTTTTAATTTTTCTCTAGTAGTCACACTACTTAATACTATATAAATTATAAATATTAGATGTCATATACCAAAGAAAAACGACCAAGATCACCTATGTCCGAGGTGGGGATTGAACCCACGTACTCAGCTTTCGCGGCTGATGCCTGTACCCCTCGGCCACTCGGTCTTAGCAACCACCGGTCAAATTTCTCGGGTATATGCAATCCATGACAAGGCTAGGCGCCTTTGACCATTCTCTAAGGGCAATCACTAACTACATGCCTGCACCTCCTATTTAGAATACTTTACAGTTTTCTAGAATAGCTAGAGAGAGATGGTGCTGCCATCTATTGAACATATTGTGAAAACACAAATCAAATTATTTATTAACTAAATATTTTGATTTGTACTTTTAATTTTTCTCCAGTAGTCACACTACTTAATACTATATAAATTATAAATATTAGATGTCATATTCGCGGCTGATGCAGGCAT
Organism: Thaumatotibia leucotreta; assembly: GCA_025490895.1. Taxonomy (NCBI): domain Eukaryota; kingdom Metazoa; phylum Arthropoda; class Insecta; order Lepidoptera; family Tortricidae; genus Thaumatotibia; species Thaumatotibia leucotreta. The sequence goes on from JALPQI010008140.1 coordinate 29,294, forward strand.
CAGCCGCGAAAGCTGAGTACGTGGGTTCGATCCCCACCTCGGACATAGGTGATCTTGGTCGTTTTTCTTTGGTATATGACATCTAATATTTATAATTCGTCCTATTAAATTTTTTAAATGAATTATAGAATTAATGGACGATTTATTGTTTTAGAGCAAGCGATCCTACTAATGAAACGCAGTCAACGAGTCTACCCCATTAAATGGGGCAACGGAATTCCTCTGGCAAATGAAACCGCCTCAGACAATGTGTAAGGACACAGCTTTCTGCTAGTCATCGATTTCTAAGAATGAACCCAACAAAAGTACAATAAGATGTAATAATAATCATACAGTATATTATGATCATCCTCCAGCTCCTCATCAAACCCGCACTATTACACCATACAGTAGTTTTGTCACCAAAGGCATACTAAACTTCAGCTCAATTGGGCCTATAGATACCTTTCAATTCTTCATCAGGTCAGGTTCATCTATTGTATTGTTATCGAAGTTAAGTAAGCATACTTCTCCTCTCACCACAATCGGCCCACCAAAATCTGGTTCAATTAAGCGTTGCAATATTTGTAAGCATACGTACATAACGTAGGCACAGCTACAAAAGTCGGTATGTGTTTTTTTTTTGGTTTTTGGATTTTAACGCCATTTTGAACCTTTCTAGAAGACTCTCTATGTATAATAGTTCAGGATTTATGAAATTTATCATCATATCATCATCATCAGCCTATGATAGTCTACTGCTGGACTTAGGCCTCTCCTTTTAATTACGCGTGTGGACGCATAAGGAAGCAAATGCCCATAATCGCCACGCTGGGCAAGCGGATTGGCGATCGCAGTAATGTGTCCACTATGATGACGCTGCTGCCCATCATAAATAAATAAATAAATAAATAAATATCTTGGGACATCTTACACAAATCGACCTAGTCCCACGGTAAGCTCAATTAAGGCTTGTGATGTGGGTACCAGGCGACGATATATATAATAGATAGATACATATAGATACTTAAATACATACACAACCATGACCAAGGAACAAATATTTGTGATAAATAAATACACAAATAATGCCCTCGCCGGGATTCGAACCCGGAACCTCCAGCTTCGTAGGCAGGGTCACTACCAACTAGGCTACGGAGGCTGACAAATCATCAATCTTTTATCAAATAATGGTCAGTGACACTTCAATCCTTTAGTCGACTCTTACGACACCCGCAGGAGGAGTTGGGGTGGTGACAAATGTATTCTTATTGCCGTCACCACACGGCCAATGAATTTTAGCTATGTGATATCATACATTAGCGGGTTGGATTCCCGATTCGAATGTAGCAGGTTCGATTCCCGGTTTAACCATGAAATAATTCAAAATGCAATTCAACTTGTTTTTGTAAATCGAAATAATGTCTTCTTTCAGTAAGATGTTCATTTACAATAATTAAGGTATTTTTTCTCCGACCTCGCGATATTTTTTTTTCATACAATTGTTTTTCAAAAAAAAATAATGCTGTTTTATTTAGTTTTAAAAATAAAAGGAATCTTCTTTCAGTAAAATATGCTGAGGTCAGTGCGGCTAAGTCCGGCAATTTATATTTTATTTTGAAGGAAAGTCCGTCATATGCGTCTTATACTGTTCAATTAGGATCGGAAATCAGTTGGTGGACGGACTTTCCTGATAGACGGTCTTACCCGCATTGACCTTATCTATGATATTTAAGGTACTTTCCCTCCATGTGGCATCGCCGTGGGACGCCCTGTATGATCAGTACATACGAGTACAGGCTGCTCGCGAGCATTGCGAGTTACGACATATTTTAATGCTGTATTCCTAGCCATAGTTAGAGTCTTTAATGTTATATGAAATTTCCTGGATTCGGCATGGATTAGAGATAATCAACCCTTTTTCAAATAAGTTCGAGTTGTGATAATACTGATAATAAATACTCAAATATTTAATGCCCTCGCTGGGATTTGAACCCGGATCTTCCAGCATCGTAAGCACATTCACTACTAAGTAGGCTACGGAGAAGGCTGACTAATAATATAACTTATCTGACTCTTTTATTATAGGAACCAGGAGCTGCCAGAGGAAGAGCATGAATTTATTATAGAGAAAGGTACTAGTCATGTAAATAGTCCAATTACAGGGCGACGGATAATGAATGTACAATATTTTCTGGATCAATTAGCTAAGATCAATGATCATGGCCCATAATTTGGATGTATTTTTTCTTATATGAAAATTAAATCTGAAAAATGAAAGGGATTGCACTCGAAATTCAATTTTCGGTGTGAAATGTGCAAGAGAAATTTAATGTCAGTTCTGATGAACGCTCAGCGATGATAGTATGGATGTAAACCATAAAGATGTTTCAGCTATGATGTCTATGGGATCAGGATTTTCTCATTAGGAAGTGCTTACTTCTAAATTGAAAATGCCTGGCCTTAAAAAAAAAAGCCTTGAGAAAGAGTAGCAGCATATTGTATTTCCAATGCCGCCAAAAAAAACAGACTGCAATAATATCTCAACGAAATGTTATTTTTTTAAGTAGGTAGTAACACTACGATGTACCTATATAAAGTTAAATATTTGATCCCATATACCACAGAAAAAATATCGATGCTTACCAACGCCAGAGGTGGAATTTGAACCCAACGTCCTCAGCTTTCGTGGCTGATGCTTAAACCACTGGAGTGGCCGAGTGCGGCTCCAAATCCCACCTCTGGCGTTGGTAAATTTCGATATTGTTAATTTAGTACCTATATAATGACATCAAATATTTAAATTAGTGAATGTCATAATTTTTTTAGGATCTACTTTTTTCTTTTAACTGTAATTCTTCAATTTACAGTTGTAATTGTGTAGATAGATAGATAGATAGATAATCATTTATTCATCACACAAGTCAATAGTTACATTCAAAATATACATTGTGTACATAATATCTGCACTACTAACAAGTGTAACTACTTAGTCAAGAATTTGAAAAATTAATAATTACATGCCATAATTTTCACACTAACATTTCATAAAATTCACTTATAGTATACACTGTCTTGCTTAATAATAGTTCTTTTAGTTGAACACGAAACACTGTCAATCTTGATTCTCTTTTGAAATGTTCCGGTAATTTATTGAATAGTACACGGCCAATAACTCCTGGCAATTTTCGTGTCATGGCGAGTTTGTGGGGACTTGAGCAGAGATCGTTAGGGTAACGATTCGGGCGCTTGGAGTCACCTTTCTTTCGGAACGTGTGTATATTCTCCCGAACGAACATAATGCTTTCAAATATATATTGAGCCACTGATGTCATTATTTTAAGGGTTTGGAAGTGTTCTCTGCACGTGTCTCTGTATCCCGCGTTCATGATCACTCTTACCGCTTGCTTTTGCATTTTCAACACCCTCTGATGGTCAGACGAGTTTCCCCACAGAATTATACCGTATGACATAATGGAGTGTACATAAGCATAATATGATTGGATTAGACATTCACGAGATATAATTGTGCGAAGCTGCTTAAGGGCGTAAACACCAGTTGCCATTTTAGCGCATACCTGGTCTATGTGTGTCTTCCATGTCATAGCAGGATCAATGGTAAATCCTAACATTTTAACCGTAGCTGAACTTCTTAAGTAGGTACCATTTGAGAGTTCAATTCTTACTTCGTCGCTGATAGCAGTCTTACCGTTAAAAAACATAACATGGGTCTTGTCAGAGTTTAAAATCAGACCGTTTTCATAAAACCACTCTATGACCTTTTCCATTACACATTTAATTTTTTCTGAAAGTATTTCATTTGAGTCGCCTTTTACGATTATAGTGGTGTCATCTGCATATATTATAAATTTGCCATCTATGTCCAATTCTGCAAGATCATTCATGAACAACAAAAATAGGGTGTTGCCTAACGCCGACCCTTGAGGTACCCCAATATTTGGAACTGTTCTAGGTTTTGATTTCATTTTCTCGCCCTGTATTTCAATTTCCACTGTTTGTTCCCTATTTGTTAAGAATGACTCTAAAAGTTGCAATCCAGATCCATGTATACCATACATTTTTAATTTTGGCAATAATAGTTCGTGAGCAATACTGTCGAATGCTTTAGACAGATCTAAAAATATTGCGGCAACTTTTTGCTTCTTGTCTAGTGTATGTATGATATCATTTGTAAGCTGCAATACTGCTGAGGTAGTTGATCTTCCTTTTCTGTATGCATACTGCGAGTCGGTTAAGAGATTATTTGTTTCCATGTAGTTCATTATTGTTCGGGATATTAATGATTCAACCACTTTTGACATTGTAGGGACTATTGTAATCGGTCTGTAGTTTGTTACTAATGTTTTATCTCCTTTACCTTTAAACAGTGGACACACACGTGTTTTTTTAAGCTCATTAGGATAATTTCCCGACACATAGATTGTGTTGATCACGTAGGACAATAAATTAACTAATTCGTCTGACTGAGTAAGATAGTACAGAAGATGGCCAGTTATATCATATATGTCCTTTGTTTTAGATTTTGATATTTTTTCTTTCATAATTTCTTTTAACATCTTTGGGCTTGTTGGTCTAAAACTGCATATTTTCAGATTTTGTCGATGTTCTATATTCTTCAGAGCCTTACTTATATTTGTGGATCGAGTGTTTAATATATCGTAACCTATTTGTGTGAAATAAAAGTTAATATAATCTGCTATTTCGTTCGGTTGAACTGACTTTAAAGTATTATGATTTATCAAATCCCACTGAAGCGAACTTAAAGATTTATTTGTTTCTTCTTTGATAACTTGCCAAATTTCTTTCTTTGGATTGGTTGAATTTTGAAGTCTACTTTCTATGTATTTCTGTTTTGATGTTACAAGATATGTATTTATGCTCTGAGCTTTTTCTTTAATTAAGTTGCTGATTTCTAATTCAGGAAATTGGTGTTTGAAATAGTGGAGATCACTGAGATCCTCCTGAAGTTTTATTACATAGTTGTCTATCCACGCCAGTTCATTGACATTATGCTTCATTTTCTTAATTTTAATCGGTATGTGAAGATTCATGTTAAGAATATATCTATTAAGAAACAGTTGAAATGGTGTTTCAATACTAGCAGATATTAGAGTTTTCCAGTCATAAGATAACATTGCTTTGTTTAGATTTGTCATATTCGTCTCAGTATAATGCCTTTTTTTAATATATTTAGATCTTCGGTTTTCTACATGATTCATTAATATGTTTATTATTTGTGCATCATGATCCGATACTCCAGCAACCATCGACTCCACAGTTATAAACTCATCCGCTACATTTGTGACTACGAAATCCAGCGATGTCTTGCTTTGTCCTTCAATCCTAGTAGGAAAAGTTACCACATTTCTGAGATTAACTGGTGCCATTACATCTATTAATGCGATTTTTCGGTTACTTTTTCCTAAAAAATCCACATTCCAGTCACCAGTGAGTATTATATTAGCATTTTCATAATCTTTGCTAGAGAATAGGTCGAACATTTCTTTTAGTGTTTCCAGAAATATATTGAAATCACCGTTATTACTGCGATATACGGCTACAATTATAGTTTTTATATTATCAATTGGTGTCTCTATTGCAGCTAATTCACAGTGAAGTTCCTTAGACATATTTTGTAATCTACTGCAGGCTTTAAATTTCAGTGAGTCTTGAACAAATATCGACACACCACCGTGAATTCTTTTTGGTCTGGTATAATGAGAGCCGTGTATATACCCCTGTATTCTGAAATTGCTTACTTCATGACGTGTGAGCCAGGTCTCGGTGAATACCATGATTTGTGGTTTTTCTTTATTTGCAATAGTGTGTAATAATAAGACTTTGTTTCTTATACACCTCACGTTTTGGTGGATTATTTTGACGGAAGACCTAGTTTTGTTGCTTAGGGTGTCGTTATTCTTAGGATCGAAAAAACTTATCAGGTGTTAAGTATGGACTTTTTAATTCCGTTGATTTTTGGATTATTGGAAAATAGTAAGGTATAGTTCCCTTTTTATTTTGAGCTACGTCAAATCTGCTGTTAGATGTCTCCACAGTATCTATATTCATGTTTTTGCTATTAGTATTTATTCGCACGCTTTGTTTATTGAACATTGGTAGATATCGTTTATCATAGTTCATAATATCTATATGACGATTTATCAAATAGGATATTTTCGATAAATATTTTCTCATTGACATTTTAGTCTTATTAATCAAAGTGGCATCTAGAAAAGAACAATTTGGAATGTTTTTGCAGATTACTTTAAGCATAGAATTTAATTTTGTCCTATTTAAAGACGCGTGGCTATTCACACTTAACACTATTACATTAGTGTTCTCTAATTGCTTGAGTGCTGCACATAATTCATATGATATCAATGTAGGATTTGTATCACTCTCTCCTACAGACAGAATAACAAAGTCACTTGAATTTACATTTAAATCTGCACAGGAGTTGAGGACCTCCGCTGTGTTAGCACTAGGCTTTATTATGGCTGATACTCCGTATTCTGTGTACTTATGTGAGTCTTGTCTGAACTGTCTCGATGACGAAAGCTTAGAAGCTAGACCGACACACTGTTGACCCCCAAAGATAAATATTCGGTTCCCCCCGTTTTCCTTTAACATGTTAGTGACGTTGGTCTCTTGATTTTTACGTTTTAGTTCGTGTTCATTAGTATTTTCTCGTGTAGAAAAGTATTGCATAGGTGATTCGGAAGTTTCGACGATCTTGTCATTATCCTTACCAGATTCGTTGAATATACAGTTTGGGGTTTTAGTCTCTTGTAATGGTTCACAAACCCTTTGTTCTTCATTAGTAAGCGTTAGGATGTCTTCATTTGCGAGCGTATTCGACGATGTAGATACGTCGACATTCACGTGTTCCTGATTCTTTTCTATTTCCTGTTCAATTGACGTCTGGGTAAAATTAAGTGTAGTTGTATTTAGCTTGCTGTATTGTTTCTTTACCGGTGTATTTTTCTTACTCGTTGACTTGCAGATTATAGTAAGTTGATTAATTTTCTTTTCGTAATCCTCTACTAAGTTTTTAAGTTTGTAGTTTTCAGATGATAAGCGATCTATTTCATTTTCCGCCGACCCCAATTTAAGTTCTAAAGCCGATAATTTCTGCTTGAGTTCTTCCAGCTCGTAAGTATTTATACATGATATTTGTGGGCAGCTCCTATTTAATTCGCTTGTTATTGCTTCACGAGTGCTTTCATCCTCCGACTCTGTGGTGTTATAATGTGACAGTGAATCGGGAGAATTTTGTTCAGGGGTAACAGGTGCAGGAAAGTTACCTTTTTTTCGACGGGTTAAATATCTCATTTCCGTTTGTGGTTTTGGTTTTGAAGTATGTTGAGTTCCTGATGTATTCTGAGTTGGCTGTGGTACTGGGGAGATCATTTGTTTCGAATTAATCACCGATTCCAGGTCTATTTTATCATTTCCACTGCATTGCCCTGACGCCGTGCTTGAGATTGGCGACGGTACCGATGTGCTACTTTCTAATTTCGAAGATTTTGATAGGCAGGTGTGGCATTTTCAGTCCGTTTTGGTTTTTTTCGACATTGAATCAAAACATTTTTGTGACACTACTGTGCATTTTATGTGATATATATTCCGACATTGTTCACAGGTGAGTACGTTCTTGTTTATTATAATTTTCTTACAATTTGCACATTTTCCAGACATTTTGTATATTTTTAACTTAATGCTTGTAATCGATTATAGTGAGTCGATTGTGAATCGATTATGTTTGATTTCTGAACGAAATTTTTTATTACTGGTCACACTTGTCATTCGTGTCACTTGTCAACTCGCATCTGATTTTAATTGTCATCTGTCAATCAGTGCTCATTCACATGTTGTACCGTTATAATTCTCCGTTGATAACAGATGCAAACAAAGGAAATATTTAATGTTAAACGTTAAACGGTTGTTGTAGCTTTATCTTACCGGTGTTTTGTTCTTCAAATATGGTTCATTGTGTGGTATATTGTTAAAAATCCTGGAGTAAGTGTCTTCTTTGAAGAGTTCATGCACAATTTTCACTAGTTATAACGTTTTTATCACGAAAGTTTAATTAATTTCATAAAGAGCTCTTTTGTCCTGTGTTTACTTGGCTGGTGTTGCCATATGTATAATAAATAATAAAAGTCTTAATGTTTTACCTATGTGCATTTTTATTTTTATAATTAATGCAATTTAATTTAGTAAAATAAGCTCCCTAAAACCTGATAACTGCTGGTAAGTCACATAATAATTATACAGATGTAATGCATAACTCCATTCGTTTGGCTTTTCATGGAAACTACTTCACCAAACATTACACCGAAGCGAATTCTGTAAATGTCAAATTAGTATGGACTCGCAAATGGGCGTCGTTGGCACTGTGCATGTGCAATCGTTGGTGGACTCTTGTGCGTTTGACGCACACAGCAGTGGGAGAGTTGAATGTCTACGCTTCATAAAAGCTGGTGGTAGTGAATACTTAGGGCCTATATTCAACAGTATCGTGTTCCGATCAGAAAAAATAGTTTTTTTTTTATTATGGTGGACTAATGGCTTGCCTTACAACCAGTTGGTCAAACAGGCATACTCTCGCACCAAGTCAATTTTGTTTTCTCTTACTATTATTTTCTCCGCGGATTATTTTCTCTTACTATTTCCTAATCAGAATACGATGCTGTACAGTCGCCATCTGATAGCATGCTCAGATATTTTTGAGTGCCGTGGTCGCTCGGATATATCTGATGGTGACTGTAACAAATTGATTGATCTGTATTGAAAATCCATTTTCAGTACAGATTTTTGCCGCACTAGTGCGAGAACTATTATACCTATAAAAATATTTTTCATCACACTTACTGTCTAAGCGCGCCATTGCTTGCGCGCGTAGCTGGAGTAATAGAAAAGGGAAATTCCCTAGGGAGTAATAGAAATGCCAGTACGTCATTTAATAATATTATGTCTTAAAACTTATTTTTTGGTTGGCAAGTGTGATGAAAAACATTGTATGCATCACGGTCGGTAAGCGGAATACTAATTCGAGTCATAAAAGCCCTCCGCCTAATAGCGTCGGGCTTCTAACACTCTCGTTAGTAATTCCGTACTTACCTCCCTTGATGCACAATGTACTATTACACGCATTGGTTACAAGCCCGATATATTAAATCTGTCTTTTGCATTGCATTGAGACGACTCGAAAAGACAAGGATAGTCTTATAAAATCTATCCCTCTCTATCTTTTTTACCATCTAGTACTTTGACAAGTGTAATTTTTCAAAAGAGGTAGTGATAAATTACAAACTCGGCCGCTTTAATTAAAAAAATCACCAAGGGTCAATGACCCCGCTCGGTAAAATGAGGTAGTGTGCGTGAAGTGCGCGTGTGTGCGAAATGGGGAAATTTGACAGAATCTGTAAAATTTCCCACATCTATCCGACCCTTAAATTTATTTGTAAAGTTGCAAGAAATAAAGGCTTTTTTATTTTTATTTTATTTTATTTATTTATATTAGGTACCTATATCTTCTGACTTAAGAGAATTTGCACATTTGTTAATATTATTTCATATCTATTTATTTAAAGACAATTTCATATTTCAGTTTTTTTTAGAATCGAATAGTATTTTTCACAATCGTGTCATTATGTATACAGAGCTTTTCAGTCGTGTACCGTGTTTAGGCCATGAGGCTGGGCGAGTGTCCCAAGTAAGGTACAAGATTTAAGTTTTTTTTTAAAGAACTTTTTTAAATTACATACCAGCCCAGATACGATATTAAATAGCTTTAAAAAGCGTAAATTACAATTTATCGTTCGCCTAAACGCGGTCACCGAAGCAAAGTATGAGGTTGCCGGGCAACCGACATTGTTTGCATGCGGCGAACGACGCATCTATAGTCTGTGATTTCTAAGAATTAACTTTTGACAGTTATATATATTAATCCTTATTGATATGAGGGTAAGACTCACCATTTTTTCGATAGTCTTAACGTCATATATTTATATACTGTCAAAAGGCTCATTTCTAAACTGTCAAAAGTCCATTTTCAGAAATCGGCAACTATATATTCTACCGACAACTGTACCACACAAGATACAAGTCATGTTTCGTTATAATTAATAGAAGTACCCTCGCTACATGAAATGTTTCCGTTTCTACACGACACTAATTAACATTTTAGTTCTTTACTTTGCTGAATTTTGATTTGTTTCACATTTGATACCCTAACGAGAATCTCAACGTAAGTTTCTTCTCAGAGCTTCAAAAGTGTTGAAAAGGAACAGTGAGTAGACTTCAGTAAAAGCTATTTCAGAAAGCAATCATGAACATGAGAAACATAATGTTTCCTAAAACAAGTAAGTTACCTATAATTACTTAGTCCTTAAATTAGATTATTATAAATTATAAGGTGGAATCCCACCTCGGATTTTGGTAAACTCGGTATTTTTTCTTTGGTACCTATATGAGTATATGACATCACAGTCATACTATTCAAAAACACAAATATAAAATATATAATACAATGTGGTTCCACAAAAAATATTTTCACTATAGGTTCATACATGGACAGGCCAGGCCACATTGCACGCAGAGTAGATGACCGATGGGGTCAAAAAGTGCTCGATTGGCATTGGAGGCCTATGTTTAACATTCGACGTGTTAATAATGGCTGAAATGATGATAACACACAAATTTACAGGCAAAAATGAGTTCAATCTAAAACAAAATAGTACATTTCCTAACGTGCAAGGGACGATTTTTTTCATAACAAGTGTGACAAAAAGAGAAATTTCAGCGCGCGAAACGTGCGCAAAGTTTGTTTTTGCGCACTAGTTAGGAAAAAAATGTTTCCTAGTGGATAAAATTACGACTAAGCACGAAAGATACTACCATAGTACAGAGCAAATATCTCACGTTAGATCAGAATAGTAAGCAAGGTCACCAAACAATAGTTTTCTGTTGCGGGCCAAGTATTTTCAGCTGCGATTGTGTTAGGGAGTAAAACTAGATTACCATCGGTTGTAAGGCAATCGCACGAAGGTTACTTCCTATAATAATTTTAGGTACCTGCTATGCTATATCTATGCTATTCTCATTCTATGCTTTCTCGTCAACGAGCTCGACGACGAGACAGCCTTCACTTCGACGTAGAGTGCAGCGCTGCGAAAAACGGTATTCACTAACATAGAACACCTCGTCGTCGAACTGTAGGCGGTAACTCTCGACGCAGTATAGTTCCAGCTCATGCCGCATTCGTCGCCGAGCGCTAGTGTCGTTTAAAGTGCATTAGTGAATACCATTTTTAGGCTCGACGCTGCCGCAGCGCTGACACAGCGCTGTTAGCAAGGCGGTTTCCTTAGTGAATAACACTGCTGTATTGCTAGGATAAGCAATAGGGTGGGTCACTGATGTATGAAGAAAAAAAAGTATTTCTTTTTACTAGTTTTAAATAGGTCCGTAATTAGGTCGATAAGGAGTGTGCAAAATGATTTGGCCATCGGAATTAAGTTTCTGCCTCCGGATCTATTTGAAAGATTGCAAAAAAACTTCAGTACATTTTGTACTGACCACAGTTGATATCCATGTTTCTACTTTTTGTTGCAACATGAGCTATGTTTGAATATTGTGTTTACCTGCAAATAGCTTTTCTAAAGTTACGGAGCCAAAAGAGACGAAAAAAAGGTTGAAAATAATAACTTTTTTTTTTAAGCCCCATACATTTCAGGAATATTTCTACTCAAATCCCGACGCAGCAAAACTTAAATTAAAAATAAGAGTAATAATCAAACATCAAATGACACCTTTTTGTAACTGTGCCCTCCGGATAATCGTTTTTTTTTTTTAAATTACCCACCTTAATAAGCAATGTACTATGTAGTTTCAAAATATTCTCAAAATTGCCTTAAATTACTGGAAATTCTCATGAGCAAATTTTCATGCAAGTTGCCATCGAGAACATTTTCTTTCAGTTTAAAGATTATTACGATATGCTCCCAACAGTTAACGATCACGACCTTGGATATTCTTTCAGATCAAGTATTTAAATAACATATCACATTACATCATCAGCATATCTCAGTCCACTGCTGGACTTAAACTACTACAATCACTTACGTTTCAACGCATTAGGAGGCAACGCATTACATACGTACCTATAATCGCAATAGTGTTCACTATGATGACGCTGCTGCCTATCATTCTGTAATCCCTTAGTCGACTCTTATAACAACCACGGGAGAAGTGGAGGTGGTGACAAATGAATTCTTAACCACCATCACCATGCGGCTAATATGCGGCTATGTCAACTACAGACTCCGATATAGTTACCTAAGTTATTTAAAAGAACTACTGGTTCTGCACTGCATAATAATACATACGTATTTATGGGGTGCGCCAAAGTATTTATAAAATTGCAACTTAGATTATTGGAACTCCGAAAATTTTTCTTATACAGTTTAACTTCATAATGATCGGTATTTAGAATGATCTTTGTTCATAATTATCATCACATAGAATTATTTATGTTCATAATATTGTTTTTCATACATATTTTTAGTACTAACTTTTATGTTTATATAATTTTTCACTATACTTATTTTATGCTATATATTCTAATGTTATAGGTATTTATTTTTATCTATACTGGTTTTATGTATGAATTATTTTTGTTTAATTAAATAAAAATCGTATTATTACTGTAAACTAGCTACCTGCACAAATCAGGTTGTGGCAGAGTAGGTACTGTACTAAACGGGTTCCCTCTAAACTTTTTTTGTCCGAAACGCTTAGGACATAACAGACTTAGTATAATCTATTTTGGCATCAACTTAATGAGACAGAAACATCACTTGGCTTAAATAACAATATTTCGAATATTATTTTTGTTGTTTATTCATATCTAGCAGCGCCATCTACAACCGTTTTTTAAATATGGAATAATGGAATAATGTGATGTTCTATTCATGTGTCAACGAATAAACAGTCTTGTCTTCGGTTAGCAACCACATTGGTGTTTTCATTATAGGTTATGGGGTTTTTCAAATGAAAATTATGTGGGGTAGTCCAGAATTAGATTACTATTAGTTTGCATGTAGTGTTATGTGTAAAATCAGTGATCTGTGACATAATTCCAAACCGAAGATGTCGTCACCGAATTATGTGACCAATGTACCCAAGCTCAGAGGCCGAGAGAACTATAGCGAATGGGTATTCGCTGCAGAGAATTTTCTGATACTGGAGGGGACGCGAAAATTCATTACTCGTAAGCCAGACACGGCTGCTACCAGTTCAGAAGCTGCAGAAGATGAGAGAGCCAGAGCGAAATTGATTTTGACAATCGAACCTTCCCTTTATGTCCATGTGAAAGGCGTGAAAACTACATATGAATTGTGGGTTAAACTTAAAAACTTATTTGATGACTCTGGTTTCACCAGGAGAATTACGTTGTTGCGAAATTTAATTTCTATTCGGCTGGAAAATTCCAAATCAATGACAGATTACGTAACAAAGATGGTAGAAAATGGTCAAAAATTAAGTGGTACGGGTTTCAATATCAGTGATGAATGGATTGGCTCGCTTTTATTAGCAGGTTTGCCCGATAAATATTCCCCTATGATCATGGCAATAGAGCATTCCGGAATTTCCATCACGACAGACGCCATCAAAACGAAACTTTTGGACATGGATGACAAAAATTCAAATTTGAACGGGAATGGGAATGAGATTGACAGTGCATTCGCGAGTGCGTCAAGTTACCAACACAATAAGAAAAATAAACCTCGAATTGTCTGTGGTAAACAGGATGGCGGCGAAATGTCAAGCGTGTCAACGTCAAAAGTGAAAATTAAATGTTTTCGATGTAAACAGACCGGCCATTATCGAAATCAATGCCCGAATGCTGAAAATAACTCGATGTTTGTGAAAAATAGTACGCGAAAACAGTCGCATGCATTCAGTGCCGTGTTTTTAAGCGGTGAATTTAAGAAAAATGACTTTTATATTGACAGTGGATGCAGTATTCATTTAACCGCTAATGAAAGTTGGGTTATGAATGCATCGTACGAGCCGGCTATTCGTGAGATTGTTGTAGCCAACAAGGAATGTGTTCCAGTGTTGTGCGCCGGTAGCTTGCAGATTGCGACTGTGACTCCCGACAGTGAGTTCGACATAACTGTTGAAAATGTTCTTTGCGTACCGACTTTAACAACAAACCTTTTATCGGTAAGCCAACTGATAAAGAAAGGAAATAAAGTAGACTTCACTGAAAAGGATTGTAAGATTTACAATAAGAGTGGATTGCTGGTTGCTACGGCTACTTTGACGAACGGCGTTTACAAATTGAATATGCCTGAAAATACGACTAGTGTTGCAATGGCAGTGTCTGCGGAAACCTGGCATCGTCGTCTGGGACACGTTAATGGTTCGTACATGGCGAAAATGAAAGATGCAGTAGAGGGTTTTAGCATTGGCGACAGGATAGACATCAGTAAATGCAAGGTATGTTGTGAGGGCAAACAATGCAGACTACCTTTTCCAAATAATTGCAACAGAAGTGATTCCTTACTTAACGTCATTCACATGGACATAGCTGGTCCAATGGAAGTCGCATCCATTGGAGGATCGAGATATTACCTGCAATTTGTGGACGACTATAGTCGTATGGTATTCATTTATTTTTTGAAAGAAAAAAGTCAAGCTTTTGATTGTTTCAAAGAGTTTAAAGCTAAAGTCGAAAATGAACTTAATAAGAAAATCAAGATTTTAAGAAGTGATAATGCTCTTGAATTTTGCAGTAAGAAGTTCACCGAGTTCCTGAAGTTACATGGAATACTGCACCAGAGAACCAACCCTTATACGCCCGAGCAGAACGGATTATGTGAGCGGCAGAATCGCAATGTCTGTGAGAAAGCTAGATGCCTATTATTTGATGCTGAGCTTCCCACAGAGTTCTGGGCAGAAGCGTGTAGTTGTGCAGTTTATCTCAGGAACAGAACAATAGCTTCAGGTTTGAACAATAAAACTCCTTTTGAAATATGGACAGGGACAAAGCCAGACTTAAGTCATCTAAGAATTTTTGGCAGTACTGTCATGGTCCATATTCCCAAAGAAAGAAGATTGAAATGGCAGAAAAAGTCGAAAGAAGCTATCTTGATGGGATACCCAGAAGGTGTAAAAGGATACAGATTGTATGATCCCGAAAAGAGAACTTTTTTCACAGCCAGAGATGTCATCATCATAGAGAAAAAGAAAGAAACTTATTGCCAGATTGAACTTACTCAAGATCAGACACAGAAAGTGGATCAAATACAAAAGGTGGAAGTAGGATGTCAAAGTTCAGTGGGGGATGAGAGTACAGAAAGTACAGATACCGGAACTTTGATAGATTCATTTGATGAGTCATACTATCCAAGTGAGTATGAGGATGCAAACACCACAACAGAAAATGTTTCAGGGACTGAGGATGTTTCTACTCCTGAGAGGACTGGACCCGTGCTGAGAACAGCCAATCAGAGAAAAGCGCCTGAGAGGTATGGCATTACGAATCTGTGCTCAGATGTGGACAAGATGGATGATGCCAGTGGTCTATCACTATCAGAGGCTTTACGTGGACCTGAGAAAGAGCAATGGAGACAAGCTATGGCAGAAGAATTGAAAAGTTTTGAAGATAATGAGGCCTGGGAACTTGTCACTGCTCCAAAAAACTCTAGCGTCGTGAAATGTAAGTGGGTACTTAAGAAGAAGTATGATAGTGAAGACAATGTGCGGTTTCGAGCCAGGTTAGTAGCCAAGGGCTATACTCAGAAGTATGGAGTGGACTATGAGGAAACTTTCGCGCCGGTGGTAAGGCATACAACTTTAAGACTCTTATTTGCTTTATCTGTGCAATTAGGTTTAGATATTTCTCATCTTGATGTGACAACTGCTTTCCTGAACGGATATCTTGAGGAGGATATTTATATGGAGAAGCCACAGGGTTTTCCTTCATCTGAAGGTAATACGGGGCAGGTGCTTAAGTTGAAGCGAGCCATATATGGTCTCAAACAATCCTCAAGGGCTTGGTACAGGAGGGTAGATGATTGCTTGACAGAATTTAATTATACTAGGTCTAAACTTGAACCATGTGTATATGTGAAAAACAATAACGGTTTGACAGTAGTGGCTTTATATGTCGATGACTTCTTTGTGTTTTCTAATAATGCAGAGGAAACCAAAAGTTTAAAACAGGTACTGTCTTCACATTTTAAATTAAAAGATCTTGGTCAGGTAAAACAGTGTTTAGGTATGAATGTGTGTGTCGACAAAGAAAATAAGGTAATAACTTTGGACCAGGAGGACTATGTCGACAAGTTGTTGCATAAGTTCAACATGACTGAGTGTAACACTGCTCAAACTCCTATGGAGGAGAGGTTGAATTTAGAAAGAGGTGAGTCTTGTGATACTGAATTACCTTATCAACAGCTTATCGGTAGCCTCATGTACCTAGCAGTTTTAACGCGACCTGACATTGCTTTTAGTGTAGGGTACCTAAGCCAGTTTAACAACGGTCATGGTAGAGAGCACTGGGCTCACGCCAAACGTATTCTACGTTACCTAAAGAAAACAAAACACTATTGCCTCAGGTATAGTAGTGAACCTGAATCAGAGCTCACAGGATTTGTTGATGCTGACTGGGGCAGTAACGTTCTGGATAGGAGGTCCTATACAGGATTTTGTTTTAAGTTATCTGGGTGTGTAGTTTCATGGTGCAGTAAAAAGCAGAACAGCGTGTCTTTATCTAGCTGTGAATCAGAATACATTGGAATATCTGAATGTATTAAAGAAGCTATGTATTTAAGAACGCTGTGCCACGAAATTACTAACAAGCTGTCATTAATAACTATTTATAATGACAACCAGAGTGCTTTAAAGTTGTTAGCAAACCCAGTTTTTCATAACAGGTCAAAACATGTTGACATACGTTATCACTTTTGTAGAGATATTGTTAGCAAAGGTGTAGTTGAAACAAAGTACTTGGCAACAGCTGATATGCCAGCTGATGTATTGACTAAAAGTCTGGGATGTGTCAAGCACTTTAGATTTGTTGACAAGTTAGGTGTTGTGCCTAAGTAGTATGTTTAGTTCATTTGGCTGTTTTTTTTATTGCTGATGGCTATGCTAAGATTTAGTGGGGGTGTTGTTTATTCATATCTAGCAGCGCCATCTACAACCGTTTTTTAAATATGGAATAATGGAATAATGTGATGTTCTATTCATGTGTCAACGAATAAACAGTCTTGTCTTCGGTTAGCAACCACATTGGTGTTTTCATTATAATTTTGACCGAAACTATCTTGGCAAATTTGCTGTGAGGGTGAAAATTTCTGCAGTGAGCGAGCGAATCGAGCGAACAAAACCTTCCGGGGCAGATCCGACTCGGATAGGTTAGGTTAGAAGACTAAGGCGGGAGCTTTGCTCCCGCCTTAGTCTTCGAGGTTATTTTTTTTTAGCAACCTAGAAAGTACTCAGCTCAGTAAAACAGTAAGTAACGTACAGAATATTACTACTACCTCGATTATATTGAGAGGTTGTAATTATTCCTTCTCTGTTATGCTAAAACAAACTATGCCGATACTTTTTATGCACATCCAGATTATGCCTCATCATAAATAGGAGCATCGAAATTATGCTCGAATAATATTCGAACAACTCGAAATCTGCCACAAAGAAATATGCTAAAGTTGAGTATGCCACAACAGTTTCTGCACAAAACCCATTATGACTACATAGTTTATGTTATTCATAAAAGAATTATACCACAACAGAGTGAACCTAATGGGAAAATGTTTATAAATAAACAATTTATTTGAAATAACTTTATGAGTATAGATTAATCTACTTGACGACTTTAGGAGGATAAAATTTCGAAATAAAAATCATTATGAACATTGTAGGTAGAAGTATAATTTTTAGTAAGAAAAAAAGTATGAGATAAAATTTTCGGAGTAATGATGATTATGAGTAAAAAACGGTATTAGTAAAAATATTCGAAGAAAAAATTGTATAAGTGCCAATATGGACCCGTATTTATGCAAATCATTATCAAAATTGAACCTTATTACTATACCCTTAAGACAGCTGATCTATGCATTTAAATATGCCTTACACCATTCACTTCAAGGCGTTAGTGCTTATAAAGTCTATTAACAACTAACACAATTACTTAACCCCACATAACCCTTACTACACTACACATAAGATCCAGAATTAGTCTGGCAACTTTCAAATACCGGCATAATTCACTGACCAAGAGTAACCTTTATCGCAATGTATTTACGGTTCATGAGAGTTTATTTAAAGGATGGTTCACGATGAATTATTCATAGGAAGTAACAGGCCTTCGAGGAAGGGTGGAATATAGGGTATTAAGTACGTGTTGGTGTCTAGAAGCTATTTACTGTGAGCTAGGCACTGAAATGCCAATTTCTTGAGCTGAATTGGGAATCAGATAGCTGGCGATTTCACATGAAGTGTAACAAAAACCGGTCAAGTGAGAGTTTCGCGCTGAAGGTCCCGTATGATAACACAAGAAAGACACAAAAACGATTTTTTTTTAAATGAGGTTTTTGTGAAACTGAAATCATATTATTATTTTTTAATAAGGTAAATGTAGGAGTGGATGACACTGTACCAATGAATGACTTTTTTGCAATTTAATATAAAAATATTAAGAAAACTGTTATTAATATGACTCAAAGACAGTATCCAGGCGACTAGTAGTGCAATTTGTGATTTTTGTTTTAAACCGTTTTTTGATATCTACAATACTTTTTAAATTTATAGACGGTTCTTGCGAACAGGTGCTTCGAGTTGCTTGTGCGTCGGTGTTCTTAGTGAATCTGCTAAGGCATTGCATTGTAAAAGTGAACATATAAGCCTGGATTTAACGAATTTTTACAAACTGTTTACTGAAACTCCAACACTTTAAATGAATCTATTGATATTGTGTACCTATTTAAAGTATATTATTTTTATTAGTTCAGTGTTTTAGATGCATGTCATATACTGGAACGAAATTATAGAATTTAGTAGTGGATGACACCCATGTCATTCACTCGCTCAAAATAGTAATTTTATGTATCTTAATTTGAATCGTATTTTATAGCTATAGAACGTATATTTTAGTTATTTTAAAAAACACAGGTTTCTATGGACCATGTGAGTAGTGTCTGACATGGGTGTCATATACTGTTTTTCTATGGAGATCAAGTGGATGACAGTGCGTACTGATATGTCATTCGTTGGGTCATAACTATGTGTCATCCATTGGTTACTAGCATTTGTAATGAAAACATGTCCCTAAAATTATCTAAATATACCTATGACAACGTGAAAAAAGGCGAAGCTTGTACTAACTGTAAACAAACATAATTTGATTCGGCAAGCTATACTACAGCTGGCCCTATCTTCATTTCCTTAAAAGTAAAACAAATCCCTACTACAAAAATACGTACCTATATAGACTGAAAAAAATATATTTTTCAAGTTGCAACGTATCTGAATACGAAAAATGGCAAAAATCGAGAGCAAGTACAAACGATGTGAAGAAAAAAACATATATTATTTTAGTAGTTACTGTGTGTAGTAAAAATAGTTTTAATTACGCAATTGAAAGTTTTGTTCAACATTTAATAAATATCTACCTCGTTTTAGTTATTTTTTTATTTTATAAGTTAACCAGTAGCATAAACTTACCTGCAGTTGAGGTAATCAATTGTAAAACGTGATGCAATGCTATGTCATTTACTAGGACAACAATCCTATCCTCTATCCTACCCCTCCTTTTTCATAGTCATACTTTGCGACATTCAAAATATTGCCAGTCATTCACTGGTACAATTTGAGACATCGCGGAAAAGTGAAATTATAGCGTAACAGTATTAGTTATATACAATTTATTTTTCCTACAACATAAAGGAGGAACCAGTCTATAAATTTGTATACACAATTAGTCTATATGTTTAACAATTACGTAGTTTTGTGCAAAAATGCATGAAATCTCCTTATAGTGTCATCCACTGGTTCATTTACCTTAAATATTTTGGAGACGTTGGTGATTTTGGTCTATTTTTCTTTGGTATATGACGTGCAATTTTTATAATTGAGGTTTTCTTTTTAAAAC
>JALPQI010008141.1:0-50762 GCA_025490895.1 Thaumatotibia leucotreta
CTCGTACAAAATATACTGAATATATTTGAGGAAATAACAATTCTTACACAATACTAAGTTAAATATCTATCTAACAAAATTTTATAAAACACATAGTTATGATATGTATGACCCCACAGTATTTTTTAAAGATTTTCGAAGCTACAATTGTTATGGCAGTTGTGTCAACCGTTTTGAAATGACCTGTGAAAGAGCGTTCAACGTTCAAGTGTGTCGCGTTTAATTTATGGCTGAATAATTTTGTACCTATGCAATTTTTGTTCTATAGTTTTCAGTAATAGTTAATTAATTATTTTGGCCTGTACAAAACCCCCAAGAGCTTCGCCCGTATTAGATTTATTTTGTATAATATAGAAAATAATCGGCGCGGCTAAATATATTGTCATGGTGTATGAATGTGTATGGAATCTGCAAATTTTGTGGGTACCACAAATCCACCTGCCAACTTGGCAGACAAATCCAAATGGGTTATTTTATTATCTTACCAGGGTCGCGTTTTATAAAGTTACAATTTACAATTTCGCTGTTTGCCTCTCTTTCTAGCCAATAGGTATATGTGCATGCGTTAGAGAGGCAAACAGCGAAATTGTAACTTTATAAAACGTGACCCAGCAACATTTAGTCGGGGGAAGAAAAGTTTTTGGTCACATTAAATCCTACAGTTTCGGAAGCTTTTTCTAATGAATATTTAGGGTATACAGATTCACACCATGCAATAATCCCCAGTGCCGCGTGAGAGCTTCTCATCCAGTGGAGGACTTGAAGGTCAATAATTGGAACAGCACGTTCAATAATTTCTACCCCTCGAGATTATGCATTCATTCTATTGTTTCAGATGATTTATAATTAAGGAAAAAAAAAATCCCCAGTTTTTTCGTAAAGCTTATACAAAAAAAACTATACCTTAATTTTTTTTTCCTTATTTGATAAAAAATATAACTTACAAAATCTTGCGCAATTCGAAAATTTGGTCATTGGACCAAAATAAAGATATAAACGTCTTAGTAACTTTTCTCCGAGGTGACACAGTTGCATCTATTTTTTTTTCACTGTTATTATTTTATTTTGCTTATAAGACGTTTCAATGAAAACGTACAGCCACGATGATCTATTTCTTAGATACCTAATATGTTTATTAACACGCAAAATAAAAATAAAATATTTGAAATATATTAAGTGCTTTACTAGCAATCGACATTAACAGCTATAATCTTTGAGGATTTAGTATGGGGAGACGGTATCGCTATAACTTTCCTAACAAAACATTCTGCCAATTTCCGAGGGGGACGAGGTAGCACACATGTAAACGATCTAACTACAAATGCATTTTTTCTTCTCGTTACTACTCACGCACACTTAAACAATACCACAAACACTAAGTTAAATTATCACACTAATACAGTAACATTTCTATGCGGACACAATTTCAAACTATCGACGTAGGTGTAATCGAACCGATTAATATGGCTTTCAAGTGTCTGAAGATTATCGTATCGATATATTTTTCTAAACGTCATAGATTGACGTGCACCTTGGTACTATATATTGTTGTTTTGAGTATTTAAATAAAAGTAAACAAACAATTAGTAACAGTTATTAATTAATCAACCAATTTTAATACAAAACCGCCTGAATGTCTTGCCATTAACCTACTTCAATTGATTATGTTTTCGTTTATCGCGATCTTTGACTACGAAGGCTGTAACTGTAAGGAAAGTCTCGGTCTGTCACGTGCATTTCGAAATCCGTAAATCAATTATAATATTTAATAAATAATATTAATTAGCGGTTGTGAAAGAAAACAATGTATGTACATACGAGTGTACATACCTACGAGTATTATTTATTTTGTTGTAGTAAGAAAGTTTTAGTTAGCTGGGGTAAAACTCACTGAGGCTTAATTGTGAATACTCGTAAGGATACAATTTGAATACAAGTGCGTAGGTACAAGGTGCGTAGGTGCGTATACATACAAGTTTTTGCAATAAGGCCGGTGATATTGATATTCCTTAGTGATATTTTAGTAAGTACCTAAATACAATTTATAATATAGGTCCAACTAGCGTTAAGTAGCACTCGTAAAAATGAAGTTATTGAATTCGATAAGACTGTGTTTTTATTTACTTACTGTGAGAACACTAATATACGTAAACACAAGTGTCCGTACAGTCAAGGGCATAAATATATATACACTTCTCCATCCTGATCCCTTACAAATGTGTCTATATATTAATGCACTCGACTGTACCTCGACTATACCTACTCTCGACATTGTGTCATAAAGAGTAACGTTCACATCACTATGTATTTTCGCGCGTAATACGTATTCCAAATAAGCGCAATAAATATTCAACCTTATTGGCTTACATATAAGCTTAACATTAGACCAAGGCAGAGTCTTCTGTCTTACTTGATTCACTAAGTCTGATATTTCCTACAAAATTTAAAGATGGGTAGACCTTATTAACCTTAAATACGAGAATACAATAAATGTCAAACTTTCTCCATCAGTCAAAAATGAAAATACGAATTATGTGCGATATTTTTGGAACCGATTATGCTATCGATTCGCTAGTACCTACTTGATTTTCTTGAACAATTTTATGTAATAAAATGTTGTAATACAAACAAATAAAGGCAAAATATGAAATGGTATCGCATATTTTGTATACATGATGTATTTGAACGAGTTTTGAATCCATACATAGCACATACAGGCATTTTGACGGAGCTTGTTACGGGTACATAACGATTACAAGACTGCGAAGAATCGATTAATGAAATAGTTTTTATAAACAGGTTTGGTCAATGTACAAATTCTTGGCCAAAGTCTTTGGCAGAGGGGAAACGGTATGAAGCCGACTCCATTACTAAATCCTCAAAGGCTATAATCTTAAAACGAATATTTTTTAAATCCCGCCTTCCCGCGCATGTGCCTACGATACGTGTGCGGCGATGCCGTGCGCTGTGCGTGAAAGAGAGAGGTATAGTTATATATACAGGGTGTGGCCAATAATAGGAGCTTTAAATTTAAGCGATGAATCTTTGGACTATACGCAATTATCTAGACCTTATCATAATGCTTCAAAATTAACCAACTCTGAGATATAGCACTTCAAAGTTGCAATACATAATCAATGTATTTAACCATCGTTAAATTGTCGTTAACGATCGTTAGATGTCTTGGTACAAGGTGGTTTCTTGGTACCGAGGCGCAGTTTCATAATCTACTCAATCGAAACTAGTTCTTAAGCCCAGGTATAAAGAACAACTAATCGCGTGAGAACACGTTTATTTTGACAAGTTTGTTTTAAAATTCTCCAAAAAGATGCCCTACCAACAAAGAGGTTTTTACTTTATCATCGGAAGTTTACAATGACACCTCGAAAAAGACAGCGAACTTAGCACATCTTGGGTTTGATTGCTGCTCGCGAAATTGTCGCGGCTACTCGTCTCGTTTTGATTGTATTGATTAAAAAAGCCGCGAGGAGGCCGTGAGTGACTATCAAACACAAGATGTGCTAGACCCACCAACGACTGTTTTGTACTGTAGAGGGGTGCCTGTCGTGTCGCATAACGTCGATTGTCCTAAAATTTTTTGGCCGAGAATGTTTGGCATAATGTTACATGGCATACTACTTGTTTAGCCTACTTAATTTTGCGCATACACGTTTAAAATACCTACACCATATTTATTCTAATATTCATTACTCGAACGTCAAATGACCTAAAGCATAAGAATCCTAATGTTCATTGTAATAAATATTGTTTTCCCTACTACTCGAACTGTCAATTTTCACTGCGCCTACTTTTATCCTGTCCGAAATTTCATTCAAAAAGGCATTTTAATAACAACATGCAAAACATTTGAACAACAGGGTGAATGGTTAAAAAAATATTCAAGTAATAAACTAGGGTAAAACCGACGTGGATTGGTTAGATTTCGAAGCTAGGGCGGAGTGAATGGCGTAGTCTTTAAATACTTAAGTATTTTTAATCAATTGTTTACACATCCTCATATTTACAAAACCCCCCGCATTAAAAAATAAATAATCTGAACCTTCCCCTACCTTAACCTGGATAGGTTCGTTAGGTACCTTTTATCCCTTAGAGCGGAAATAGAAGCCCCGCAGCGGGGCTTCGTTGACCGGTACCCAGGTCAAAGTTGCGCACTTAAATTCTTTGGACACCAGGGCTAATTATTCAGTAATAATTAAGTATAAGGAATCAAATTTTTTTTTTTTAAATTAGTTAAAGGTAGGTAATCACTTTTAGTACATTAAATAGTAGGAACATCACCATTATGAAAAATAATTTTTCGATACATATACATTAGACACAAAGATCATTAAGACAAACAATATTTAGGAACAACCAAGTTAGGATTAACAATTTCGTCATAACAAAAATATGCGCAACAATGTTTATGCCAAACATTTTTCGGCGTAAAGTTGTTATGCGACAAATTTTTCGAAATAAAAACATTAACCTACTAGATTAACACAAACCTACTAGATTGTGCACCAAAAAACATAATTTAGCAAAAACGAGACTTATTTCAACACTAGGTCCTAGAGTAGATATTTCTTTATAAGCTAGGAACGGTCCTGGCGAGAAGTTTACTGCTGCTAGGGTGTCCTTGTCTAACGTCTTGTCGGATACCTAAAACAATCTTTTAGACTAGAAGAAATCAATACTTTTTAATCATTACAATCGAAAAGAGGTGGGTATCTGCCAGTTGCTGTCTAACACAAGATTTGCTAAGCCGCACATGGCATATTTATAGCAATCCCTTTGCTTTACCTAAGACAGGACAGTTACAAGGTACTAACCATAAAAACATCAGTTTCCGGTAAAACCGTGATTGGTCATTGGTTAATCAAGCTTTGTTATGAAGTATCCATAGCGACGTCAGCATCCGTGTAACTCGCGGGATCGGTCATTGGCCACCCGAGTTTTGTTATAATGTAACCATAGCAACGTCCGCATCGTTGTTGAACATAGTTCGGCAAAAGTCGTTGATAACGAATCAAGCTTTGTTGTAATGTAACCATAGCAACATCAGCATCCGTGGAATTCGCGGACTCGGCCATTGGCTAACTGAGTTTTGTTATTATTTAACCCTAGTAACGTCTACGTCATTGGTGAACAGATTTCGGCAAAAGTCGTTAATAACGAATCGATCCCGATCAGTACTGTGTACCGACTAATTTACGAACTGTAACAAGTGACTCAACAATCCCGGTTCGCGACTGTACCTTCTGTTTGACAATGACAACATCACTCGGCCTGTCCTTTTCTTTTTTCGTCTCTTTTTAATCAATATAGTCCAATAGGGACGGGTAGCCACGAGAAAGCCGAGTGTTTCAGTCACACACAAGATATGCTAAGCCCCCGGATACTTTCACAATCGTTTTATAAGCCATTTGTCCCGTGTTTTGTTTGGCCATGGTCATTTCAATAGAAAGGGACACAATTCTGACAGGAGTCATCTCACGAAGACCGTTTTTGTTTTACTTTTTAGTGCACAATTTAGTAGTGGTATCTTTGCATTCGAAGCCATAGACCATGCAGTTGTAAATGCGAACTTTTTTTATGTGAAGTCACTTTCTCTACTATTACAACATAATGACAATTTACGTCAAGTTGTTCAAAACATTACCAAAAATAATAAAATAAATTATAAAATTGCGAATTGCGATGCACACGAAGCACATAATTAATAAGAAAAGTAAGCCAATCATTGTGTAAACGACTTGTCAACGAATATTATCTGAGTTGATAATAGAACCAAGCACTATTGTTGTCATCTCAAAGCAACGTATACCAAATGCAGTTCTGACTGTGACCTGTGGGTTTTCACTTCCAACCAGATTAACAGTGAAATTCTTACTTAGTTTCGACAAGATCCTGTTCTCAGTACGTGTTATGTCGTGTCAGAGTGGAGTCAAATAAAGAAGCAGATCGTATCGTCGACATCATCGTAGTCGTGCCTATGTCTACAAATTCAATTAATTTAAATGCAAGTTGAGTGGTTAAGAGTTCACCCGGTGAGATTTGTGATTAATGCACTATTTTTGTTGTAACCGTTTACTTAATAAATTGTTTTGAAGTCACTTTATGGCGTTTTACTAATTTAGTTATTTCGTCAGTTCATACCTGATAATTGAGATTGTGATCTGTTACGTAATGTTGAAAAAGTGACAAAGTAATCAATAAGTAGATAGGCATGTTTGATAAGCAATACTGATTCATTTAGATTCAATAATACGCGAAACCGATAGTACCTAAATGTCAATGTCAAATGTTCGACTGGACACATAATGTCTGCAGTACATTGCTGGGTCGACTAACTTTGTTAGAAAAATATAGAAAATTTATTTTTGTTTTTAATGAATTAAAACCATTTGGAGTTAATTACTGATTAGTTAAAGGGTCTATGTTTTCATTTATTGCTCTTATTACAGGCCACACCCTGTATACATTTTTGAATAATTGTAACACCTCATTTTGCGTCGGGAAATAAATACAGGCCCCTAATAGGTTACAAGTTGTATAGGTGCCTACATTTTTAATCGTCAGTTCAAAAGCTGCTTAATACCTATTTATTTTACTACTAATTTTTATTTAAGACGTTTCTACTTCCTTCCTACGAAATTCCTTCTGTAATTTGACGCGCCGTCCTGTCTACATAGTACCCCACCTACGTTTATCCGCTGCCCTGCGGCCGGCCGCGCATTTATGACGTCAGCGCCGCTCCGATTTATTTTAACAATAACCATTTCGAAAATTGTAGGAAATGCTTAGAGTATACATAGGGGATTTTTTTGGTATTGTACCACAACTAATTATTGACAAGAGGTACATTAAAAAAATAAAATGTAGAATTAATGCGCCTGCACGTAAATCAGTTAAAACTGTAAAAAAAATAGTTAGCATTGAGTCACTGGCGTAATTTTTTCTTTGGATGAGTATAATAATTGTCGGGTCATCATAGTAAAAAATCACCATTTGTTTAATTTCTGTTTGATTGTTATGAATTTTAAAAATAATTTTATTTTTTCTGACTATATCTACGATTATTCAGTGGTGACTTTTTAAAATATTGTCTTAAATATTCAGTTAGACCCCTCGTATAATAAATCCCTACTGTAGGATTTATTGTTTCTTTTTATTAAACAATTAAATCATAATATTGATTTTATGAAAAAACCTCCACACATTTATCAGGGATAATTAGATTCATATATTCACAAAACGATGTTTTATCATATTCCTGAAATAAATATACTGTAGGATTTAATGTAATTTTCTCGAACAAGTTAAAGTTTAGCTCCCGGACTAATTTCAGTAGCTTGTAGACTCGAAACTTAATGATCAATTGATCATATAAATACTTGGAAGAATAATACAAATTTGTGGAATGGTATAACTCGGAAACATGTTTGGAAAAGGGATTAAAAGCTTTACATATGCATATTCTACATATTTTAAATGTTTCATAGTTATACCCTTTCACGCTAAATCCCGTCCACAGAATTATGTGTTTGTACAAATACGATAAACATTTGTATTTCAACACCACTTTTAATACAGAATTGTACATAGCTGAATATAATTATTTAATACGACACATATTTTACTACAGGTACCTATACCTACTGTAAAACACTATTGATACAAAGATAAAACGTGAGTGAACTGAGACTAAGGTACCTATGCGAGCGCAATTCAATTGTTTTGAGATCGCCGTTGTTTACAATCTTTATAAATGCATAAGTATAATAACAATACCGTTTTCATAAATTGTTTTCAACATACTAAGATTACAATAATAGTTTGCAAAACTGTTTGTAAGTAGGTTATAATAAGACTATGAATTACTATTCAATGATTAATTGCGTGGCAGAACTGTTTTAATAAGTACCTAACGCAGTTTGGGTGTTTTCGGATTTACTCAAATGTTGACTGGAAGAGAATCCTCGAAACGAGAAAGAGGCCATTTGATCGCCCATTTATTTAAGGTGGATTTACACCAAACTAGCGCATACTCATTCTATCCCCCACTCTACGAAATCAACGAATTTCGACAAATTACGTTTTGTATAGCGAACGAATTTCGTAGAGTGGGGATAAAATGAGCATCTGAAAAAGTAACAGGGGGGTACCATGATGTGCTAATGAGATTCAGTTTAGGTTCAGGGAAAGGGACAGAGATATAAGACTTGTATAGCCTTGTCACTTTCTCTCTAAACTGAATCGCATTAGTACGTCATGGTAACCCCCCAGCTCGTGTTGTCCGTTACGTTTAGCATCCAGAGTAAGTATTAGTGTCAAATGATTTAATACTAGATTCTGTCACGAGGAATCCAAATGCGATGGATTCTACAGCAGAATCCTGAAAGCAGAGTTGGGCATAACGTAATTTGATTACTTCCGTAAATTACATTTGTATGTGTACTAATCTAAATTACAACAATCAAAACAGTACGACAATCTACATTTCAATGTACACATACAAAAGTAATCTGAAGGAGTAATAGCAAATTACATTTTGCCCAATTCTGCCTGAAAGTTAGTGAGGCTACAAAAGAGCATAAAATAAATATTTCTCGTTACCACAAGTTCGATAAATCGATTCCTAATCTGAGTAGGTTTGGCTAAAACAACAAACAAATACGAATTCTATGATACTACAGAGAATCATAGATATGCGTTATTAATATTTTTATTGCGTTTATTCAGCACAGCGTGGGCAGGTTCGAGTGTCGCTTTCATATCAAATATCGCTCAACCGCCATTCAAATCTTATCAATGTGAGAAATTAATTTGCATCTATGTGAAGTATGTGACGTGCTGTCGACTCCTCCGTCTCTTTCACACCAATACTGTTAGAGGAAGACATTGTTATCGAGCGTACCGTAAGACCTCGACTCTAAGAGTTAGCCGCAGTGTTGTTCAAGCATTCATATTGCACGGAAGCGCGAATGTTTTTAAACTTTTTTTTTTATTTGATTTGTACTAAGGTTTACAAATGTGATCTTCAGTGTTGCCAGTGCCATTTATTTTGGAATTACTGTACTGTACTGGTTTTAATACAATTTGGTGTGATAATTTGATCGCCCTGCCTAAATTAGGAGTGATATATAAAAACTATTGTGACAACTTACAAATACAGTGTAACCTTTTGTTGAAGATATTGCGTGGGATATGACAATCATTGGGGATTAGGCTAGGTGCTTGACCTGGTGCGGGAAGGGGACAGTTTATTGAGGAGTGTGTGAGAGGACACGGGATGGCGAGATTGGCCACGACAGCCGCGCACCTCTGCCAGAGGCTGCAGGAGATGTATCCTCAGAAGTTGCATCTTACGTACAAACAGGTTCGTATACATGCTTTTGTCCTTTTTGGTCTTATATACATATTGATAAAGCTGAAAGGGACATACTTATCGGCTTGCTAACTTTAGGAGACTATTATGAATAAGAGGGTTATTTATATTGGAGGATTCACGTGGGCATACTGGCCATAACAATTATTTAAATTACGACAGATATTTGAATTATCCATAGTAAAGTATTATTTATGTTTTTGTACACCATCATGACTTGAAAAAAAATATTGTTTTAGCCACGAGTGCCACGATAACTAATTACCAGACATCGTACGATTTCCTGCATTTTTGGTGCAGTGTAGTTCAATTATGAGATGTGAAGTAAGTTATTCGAAAGGAGATAGCGAGTTAAGGTTCATCTTTGTGTTACAAAGTTTTATGACACGTTACAGCTAAAAATTGACCCCTTGATTCCTTTAACTCAACTACATTTCGTCAAAAACCCTAGAAGTTTAGTTAAAGGAATCCAAGGGTCAGTTTATTTGAAACGAGTAATAACACGTTGTAAGACAATAAAGAACCTTAATTCACTATCTCCTTATAAATAACTTACACCATATCCCTTAATTGAACTACATTGCACCAAAAATGCTGGAAATCGTACGATCTCTGCTAATTACACTATCGAGTTCTGCTATTCTGCTGCAGTCCTGTATTTTCTCCAATAATTTAGTAGTACGCTTAACACATGATTGGTACGACAGTATGACTCCACGAAATTGACTATCCGTCCCTCTTTTATTAACATAGTTAGTAAAAGACGGGAACTCTACCTTGCAACTGTCGCAACAAGCATTTATCCTAAGCCGCCGGCAGAATGTATTAAGTCAGTAAAATTCTAAATCAAATAAAGTTAAAATAAAGTTTGACAATTTATATTTTAAGATCGATGGGTGGGTGGTAGTAATTGATAGAATTTCGCTCATAAACCAATCATATAAATATTAAATAGCCAATACAATGCAATACTCTTCTTTATTGCACACCTCGTAACATAAAAAGAAAATAACAAAAAAAATTGAATCTTGAAGGAGCGATCTCTTCCAGACAACCTTTGGGCAATGAAACAATGCAACCAGTAAAAAAACACCAAACCAAACCAAAACCAGTAAAAATACGTCTATATTTAATATTTATATCATGAAATAAGTATAGGATTTTTTCATGAAATGGAAAATCTTTGATGAAAGTAATCTCATCACAATAATACGTGTATATGTAGAATATGTAGATACAGAGCAAATTGCAACGATGCAGAGCAATTTAGAAAATAACGGGATTATGTAGTGTAGTAATGCACATTTTACTGCTGCAGAAACTGGTCTCATTTATGATGTCCCTAAGCTATATTTACCCCGATTATTACAATATGCTAAACTCGTAAATAATTTGTATCGTGTACGTTACGTTTGTGTGTGTTACGTTTAATATTATTCTGCCTGCGACCACGGGTGTAACGTCATGCCCGAAACGTCAGGATAAATATTAAACGTAAGTTTACGCGATTAAGCCCGATTGTCGTTAAAATTGAGTGATAATCGAAAAAGTTGAAATCCCTGAACATTTGTTGGTAAAAGTAGTATTCGTAATTCGCATAGCTAAACAAACTTAATAATATTAGTAACAATATTATCAAGTTTTTATTATATGTAACTTTTGTTTTTTTTTTTATATATTTATTTACAAAACTACAATTTATGTAAGTACAAAGATTAAATCTAACTAATTTACTTAACCCAACTTATATCTAAGATTGGCCCTTGTGGCATTGTACCGAGGATGCTGGCTGCATTTTCTCGCTGTATCGCAATACTGATGCGTTGTGCGAGGAAGTCGCCAGCTCTTCGGTCTTTAGTTACATCAACCAGACGTTTCGCGACTTTTGTTGTAAATAAGCACAATATCGCCAAACGGTAAGCGGTAACTGTTTCCTAGGGAAGCCAGTATTTGTATCAAATGTCGTACCTACCCGTCACCGTGGTGAAATAGATGAAGTATTTTTTCACGGTATACTCGATATTGGCAAAAGTGGCAAACGACCAACAAATTCACCAATTGACCCAACTTTTACAATATCTATGCAACATGATATACTTATGTAAGTACAGTCAAAGACGAAATAAGGTGTATACAAAAATGTTCCAAAATATGTCCCAGTGCACTCTACATACTTCTGTGTTATTAGAACGTCGTAACGTATTTATGAGTGGATTCTTTCGATACTTATTATTGCACTTGACTGTACCTATATTTTATAGGCTCGTTCAACGTAATCTTCGAAAAGGCGGCATGTTCTGTTTGAGGTTCTCTTTACATGCCCTTTGTCCGTGTATTTTCATTAAAATAAATATCAATGTTTATTTATGATTATGACTGACCACACCAAGACGAATGATATAATTATCAATGAACCGCTTCATAACTAAATAACATTATATGATTTAAAAATAACTCTGAAAAATATATGATTAAAAGTACATTTAATCATATATTTATACATATATTTTTCAGACTCCAAGACCTGAGCAACGCAAGCCTTCAAGTTGGACTTCATATGAATCGCACAAAGACTAAGGTGATGACTAACAGCACGAAACGTAGGGTCGAGGTAGACGGGCAGACGATACATTATGTCGATGAGTATATCTACTTGGGCCAGCTAGTCTCTTTCAGCAACAGGCAGGAGAAGGAAGTTGAACGCCGTGTTCAAAATGCCTGGAAGAGCTACTGGTCCATGAAAGAGCTAATGAAGGGCGGCCTTCCAATGTCACTGAAGCGCAAACTAGTCGACATGTGTATCCTGCCCGTCCTAACCTACGGTGCCCAAACATGGTCTCTCACCGAAAGTCAGAAGTCCAAATTGAAGGTCTGCCAGCGAGCAATGGAGCGCAGCATTCTAGGGGTAACGAGAATGGATCGCATCCGGAACACTACGCTGCGCTCCAAAACACGCATAGCTGACGTGGGTGAAAAAACTGCCAGGCTAAAATGGGATTGGGCCGGTCACGTCTACCGCATGCATCCAGAAAGGTGGGCTATTACAGCCACCAAGTGGATGCCGCAAACTAGGCGGGGACGAGGCAGGCCCAGGCGGAGATGGCGGGACGACCTGGATGCCTTCGCCAACAATTGGCCAGACTTGGCACCGAACCGGGAGCTGTGGAAATCTGAGGGAGAGGCCTTTGCCCAGCAGTGGGACACCTCTACAGGCTAGGAAAAAAAAAAAAAAAAAATATTTTTCAGAGTAATTTTCTGTCTAAATATTGAGCTAATAAATAATGATGAATGATGGTGATCAAACTGTTTTGGTGTTTAATTAACGACACAGGAAAATTCGCAAGAAATAAATTGTCATTACCGATTGATGAAAAGTCTTAAATCGAACCCTTTTTTCTAATGACGGAAATGGTTAGCCGTACAGAACGTGAGTGTTCCGGGCAATTTGCTTGTGTACATCGACTTTACACTTTTACAGCCGAAGCTAAGCCTAGCACGCGCGATTGTTTGCGGGCGATTGTATGGCTCGTATCATATGTAAACGGTTTGACACTGCAAATAAAGACGATTGACGGATTAATCGGCCGGTTCCTTGTGGCTATAAGTTCCGTGACTCTGTAAGGAGGTCAGTAGGTTTACTGCATAATTCGAAATTCGAAAATTTCGAGCATCCGTTTCTGTTACACTAATGACGGTTTTGTTGAAGTGACAGAGGCAAATTCTCGAAATTTGTGAATTATGAAGTTCAAGGTAGACCTTAAGATTTGTATCGAGTGCTCAAGTAATTATTTTTCTAAACATACCTACTATGAGTAGGCTAAAGCTGAATCGTCAACAATCACATAATTCCAGATTACAGCTAAAATTGCCGACAATAGAAATTCCGAACAATGTATACTAACCGTTCAAAGAAATTACTTTATTCTTACATTCTTTTGCTGTTGATATTGTGATAAGAGTTCATTCAATACACCTGGATTTCGTCCTATTAAAGTCGTAGAGTGTAAATTAAAGACATTTTGTTTACAAGGTTCTATTGATCTCAATTTGTGTTGTCGCCAATTTTAGTCGTGGAGTCCAGAATAAAGGTCTCTGCCCACTAGACCGTACCATACCATGACCGTAACATGAATGTATCAGACAAAAAACTATTCTCTGTATTGAAAAGTATGAGACTAGGTGTGTTCACTAGGATGTTCCGGCGCCGGCCAACACCGTCTCATACTTTTCCATACAAATAATAGTTTTTTGTCTGATACGTTCATGCTACGGTCATGGTATGGTACGGTCTAGTAGGCAGAGACCTTAATGCGAATTGTGATTAGTTGTGTGTTGTGTTGCGATAGTTACATATTAAATTATAATTAAATCAAATTCCATTTTCGGTATTCGTGTTTAAGTTACTCAGTTACGTTGTCGTTTCGGGTATCATAATCGCCAATTCGTCACATTGCACGAATAGTTAGCCATGCCAAAGACTTTGTTCCTGGAAGCGAAGGCGGGGTCTTGTTCATGTGCCAATTATAACTGCTACACTTCCAAGTATTCTACTTAATTGTGCATACTCTTTGCCTGTGCGGTATTTACACCTTCGCGTGCTATTTTACCATTATCCTCCATCATATTTAGAACGAAACGGGACTTAATCGCGTATAAGCGTGGATCAAAAATGGCCTCCAACATTTCGGGTAGGGCATTGCCGTTGTTGTCCCGGAATTCCCAGAGAATGATTGGGTTGAGACACTTGAGACCAGTGGTCGGAATTCTGGTGGCATTTTTGAGCTGTCATAGGGACTTCTCATTTATCGACTACCGATATCCGTAATTATATCGATAAATTATGGAACAAGATTAATAGTAGCGTTTTTTTCAGCTACAAATTAATATTTGACTGTAAACAATGTCCTAAAAAACGAGACAATTTGGATAAAATATGATTATTACTTTTATAGAAAAGATAATCGGGAAACACTTATTAGCACTGAAACAGAAGTTTGAAAATAAAATTAATAAATAGTAAAAACATTAAACTGAACTAATTCAATTTAAAATTGTTACAAATTAACATTTCACTGTTTTCATTGCAAATCGCTATTGAACAAGTTCAGCGACTGCGAAGTTACCTAAAAGAGATAATCATCATATATTACATATATTGTGTTTCGTATTTATATATATAATTATGAATATCGGTAGTCGAAAAATGTGAAGTCCCTATGAATGCTCAAAATGCCACCAGAATTACGAGTATTACAACCACTGGTTGAGACATAAACATGTTTTCATGTTGTCATTGGAATTGTTAAACGATTTTATACGAATAAAGTATTTATATTATTTATTGTGTGATGTAGTCAACTACGGGTACGGTGGTAATTTTTTTCTGACTCCAATATTTTTGGTCCCAAATTAATTGTAACCTAAATGAGAAAAAATCTTTGGCTTCGTATACCTACGAATTAATGGACTGTACAACCGTTGCGTTGTTATTGTTACGGAACCTGTTTCAATACTGAAATCAATCAAGTTGCATTTTACAACTTAACGTTAATGACCATAAATCATCTTGTATTCTTTTTATAATTATATAAGTATTACATTACAAGTTATTCTGGTTATGTGAGACTTTAAATCACTTATTGTTCTTTTATAAACAGGTTATCAGTAATGTGTGAGGCAAGGTGTGTTGATTGTCAACAGTCAATCATTTTAGCACGCGTAAGTTACGATTGTACGAGTACCAGTAGGTCGATCAACTTTTTATTGTTTTATCGTCGTGACACGCAATAGGTAACAATAATCTAATTTATTCCAGACATTTCTGTTACAAAATGTTTGTTATGAGTTTACATTGTACATACACACATACACATAGTATAAAATAAAGTCACTTTTTCTGTCCCTATGTCCCTTTGTACGCTTAAATCTTTCAAACTACGCAGCGGATTTTAATGAGATTTTTTTAAATAGGTAGAGTAATTCAAGAGAAAGGTTTATATAATTATGTAGGTATAGTACCTGTGCGAAGCCGGGGCGGGTCGCTAGTTTAATTATAACAAAAAATTGTATTTAACTGTTTCTTGACGAGGTGAACAGCTTTTTAGTAAATCTGCCATTAAGACAAAACATTCGCTATCATTTATCTTTTTTTATTAATTTAACATTTGTAACTTGCGTAATTAAAATGAATAACAGTCACAATCGATTCTAAATGTATTTGTCAGATTTTATCAATATATTGGCAACGTCAAACAAATCTGTATGTAATTGTAATCAATAATTTACTGCCAAAGTCCCATCCCTAGTGTCAACGCGCGAACCGGCCAGACGTAAAGTCAACAACATGACCAAACAGGCGGCGATAACGCCCGAGATAATGTAGAAAAATTAAGATTCTGTTTTAAAAATTGGTTACAAAACTAATGTTTGTTTGAAAAACATCACCATCATCATCATCTCAGGCATAAGACGTCCACTGCTTCATAAGGTCGTCTGTTCATCTTGTGGGTGGACGTCCTACGCTGCGTTTGCCTAGCCGTGGTCATAAGTAGCAGACATTGCTAAGCGAGCAGAGTGTTCAAAATAAACTTGGCACAACCTTATTGCTAAAACTATAAGAATGTGTTAAGATCATTGTAAGCTACCCGCTAAGCGATATCTGCTGCCTGTACAAGTGACGTCGAAGCGCGAACCGGCCAGACGTACTGTCAACAACATGGTCAAACATGCGGTGACGTCATTCCCTTCAGTTCTCCTTCAGGACGTCACGCTTTTCGCTCCGCTGAAACGTGTTGGCTAGAGACAATGTAGAGTGGCATCCGATTCAGTCTTAATATGCAGGCATACCGATGCACGTACATATATGTATAGTCCGGTAAACGAAACTTGGCAGTGAAAAATTAAATCCATATTATTTAGTGTGAACGCCCAAACATCATACATTTTTTAACACGAGCCCGTAACCAATTCGCCGCAAGTGCGTCGCGATTTCGTCGCGAGCGCGTAACGAATACGCCTCGTACTCGGTAGAAAATCGCTGAGTGATCTGCGTCTTGGACAGTCGTAATAGATTCCGATGAGGAAACACTTCGACGCTTATCACATGAAAAACGCTGTATTCAAAAATAGTACGCGCTTGCAATTGGAATTCTAGTGCTTCATTGTTCAATTCAAATTACGACAAGATATTGTCTAAAGATGCAATTCAGCGTTGTTCACGATAAGCGTCGTATCTGTTAGCGACGAAATCGCGACGCACTCGCGGCGAATTGGTAACGCCCTCGCGACGAACTCGCTGCGCGCTTGCAAGTCGTAAGTGTGTTATGGCCCTAATATTGAACCTTATGATAGGATAATTATGATTTCGGACATTTTCGTAAAAATACGAAAGTAAAGGATTGTTACGAAGTGTTAGAAGCATTATTCAAATAATGATAGTCACAACGGGGCGTGTCAGCATTTTTTCGAACAAAAATGTACATGTTATTGCTTTCATAGTGCATAGGTAACTGCACTGCGTCCTAGCCGCAAATAGCGTAATGCAAATAAAATTGCTTGTATGTCTTACTTCGAGTGTAATAAATAACAATTGTTGAGGTTTAATGCACCGTCGCGTTTAAAAACATAATTACAGCAGCTAAATATAGAATAACATTTACTCGTACTCTAATTAAATTCCTTTGAACACGAAACAATACATTGGAGTTCACAAATATGTATGCAATTTTGCACCTTATGACAATACGTTAAGTTGTCAAAATGTACAGATATATATGGAGTGTATATTACATTGTTAGGTTTATTTGCCTCGTGAGTCAGGTTCTCAGAAGTAGTGATTTAGGTCGAAGTGGACGAGGCACGTAGGCCACGGGAATCGAACCCACACCAGTTCTATGCTTTAATCTCGTACTGCCCAATGGGCAATACTTTGTACATTTATATATTATGTCAGTCTTCGTAGTGTAGTCGGTAGTCACCCTGCCTACGAAGCTGGAGGTTCTGGGTTCAAATCCTGGCGAAGGCATTAGGTATTTGTGTATTTATTTATCACAAATATTTGTTCCTTGGTCGTTACGGTGTATGTCTATAAGTATCTATATGTATACATCTATTACGTATGTCATCACTTGGTACCCCACAAGCCTTAATTGAGCTTACCGTGGGACTAAGTCGATTTGTCGATGTCCCAAGATATTTATTTATTTATATCTAGGAACATAATTAAGAGTTCAATATAAAAACGTCAATAACACTGTACTATTAGCTGCACAAGTGCATGGGCAGAACTTGAATTAAATTAATATTGTTAGTTTGATTCACTTGCATTACATTACTATATTTATAAATAATAATTTGACACATATTCACGTGCACATTTTTTTATTCAATTTTTATATAAATTTATTTACTCAAAGGTTAACTAGAAGAGAAAAGTTCGCCTTTGTTGTTTCATTTATGTCCACTATGAGCTATATTCCTTGTTTTTTATGGAATAAGGTGTAATACACTTAATACGATTATTTTACGTTATTAATATTTTTATTACCTACCTAATTATTACTTTCATAAATACGCAGTATTTATTGTCATTGCCAATACTAAAACTAAATCTACCGATAGTGGCTCATAAAAATATTTTTTCCTAATTTAGCTTTATCGTATAGCAATTCGCCTGTTTCCTTCATTATCTCTGTGGTATTTACGTTAATTTACGATATGTTAAAAATAGCAGAATTCGTTGTAATTGTCATAAAGTCTTATGTAATTAGAGATAGGGGTCTGGTGTACGAGCACCGACTACGTTTACATAAGTGTGATGCAATATATTTTATTATATTGTTCAGAAGTTCTTGTGTTTAATTGATGTGAATGTTTTGATTTATAAAACAAATTCCTATGGTTCAATCATAAAACATTCCATTTGAATATTATTATATTAATTATAAATTCTTAGCTCAATTGCATGATAGAATATTATTCTAAGTAATTATTGTACAGGATGTTTAGTTCATCGTGTGCCCAAATAGACATGATGACTGGCAAGTCCAGTCCATCAGCATCTGTTTTCGAACTGTCAAAACGATCACCACTATGGAGTTTTATATGAAATACACAAAAGTGGCGTCACGTTTGAGTACTGCCAAATGACCTACTCTTTTAAGTTCTTTCAATTTATTAAATTGAAGTTCTGTACAGAAATTACTGCAATCTACGTCTTAGTAATAATTTCTTCGTGTATTATGTCGTGCATAATATTAAATAATTTATTTTAACTACAGTCGTCATCCCTATTGAAATGGTGGATACGTGAGGTCATTATCTATCTCAATACGCCCTCCAAAAGTATCTATTCTGATTTATCGCCACAGCTTCATTCTCCATGTACACTACATTATTGTGTACATAACATAATTCCGGTATTATCATCAAAGGGCCAACGTATTATACAAATATTTAACCTCAGGATATCACATGCTACAAGTATTTGTGTTGTTGAGTTGTGCCCGGCCACAAGGCATGTGACTTCTCATTCATACAATGTGTGATCATTCATGAAAAACCAGTACACACTTCCACTTCATGGCCGAGTTTAATCGCTGACTTTGATAACGAATAACGATACATTTCGTGAATGTAAATAATTATACGTTATCTTGTGTTCTTACAAAATATAAATGCTAGTCTGGCAAATAGTTTTGGCACCAATAAGGCGCCATATTATAAACCTGTGGGTGCGAGTAATGAACAACCTAAAATTTAATTTTCATGTCTTTACCTAGTTAAATACGTTCCTAGCTGATATGTTATTAACACGTTCGACGCTGTTGACACAGCGTGTGTGACCGTAAGTCTCTGCCCAGTAGACCGTACCATATCATGACCGTAGCATGAACGTATCAGACAAAAAAACTATTCTTTGTATTGAAAAGGAGACCGTGTTGGCCGGCGCCGGAACGTTCTAATAGGCATAGTCTCTTAGGTCTCTACCTTGCACCAAAGTGCCATTGCCAAACGCAACGATCGGGTCGTTTCCGATCTATGACAGCCATAGCGCTGCCAATCTACCCAGGGGCATCAGATCATGAGTAGATACCTGAT
The DNA here is from genome assembly GCA_025490895.1 of Thaumatotibia leucotreta. Taxonomy (NCBI): domain Eukaryota; kingdom Metazoa; phylum Arthropoda; class Insecta; order Lepidoptera; family Tortricidae; genus Thaumatotibia; species Thaumatotibia leucotreta. The sequence goes on from JALPQI010008141.1 coordinate 19,490, forward strand.
AACATGTCAAGGACACGACAGACAGCGCCATTCACTAATCCCGAGCTACGACCGTGCATTTTCATATTCAATGAGCCTATTTTAAGTCAAGCTGTATTGTAAACATGCTAGTACAATACAAAGTAGGTAGATTGCATTACTAATTCATTTTTTCCTTATCATGGCAATTGTGAAAAACTACAGTACCGGTCAAAAGTTTAAGTTCACTCCATGATTTCGATACAAAATAGACTTTTGTGCATTAGGGGAGATACGCCATGAAACGGACATTTAACTTTGAAGTAAGATACATACTGTAGTTAAAAACTTAGGAGCTCGTTAACTATCATTAAGGATTTCGGATATACTGTAGTATAATTATTATTACAATTAAATAAAAAGCCATACTTTTTATGAAATATTTAAATTTCTTTAATCTCACTTGTGTCCGTTTCATAACACCTGTAGCACTGAATCGGACAGTGGGTGTCTTGATACGGACTAGGAACCAATACTTGACTTTGAGACACATAAGGCACAATAATACTTATTTTAATAAGGCCATTACTTAGTAGATCCCAAACTACGATCACAGAATTACCAATTACAAAAAAATCAACATAAAATATTCAATTTCTTAGTCTTGGTTTAATTTGTCAACCATTATAGTAATTAGTTTTTTTTTTAACAATAATTCTTGTTTTAATAAGTCAAACACTTTGGTAGAACTCAAACTGAGATCATGGAACTAACAACTACTTACAAAAAAAAAACAACATAAAATAATTCAACTTCTTTCAACGTCCGTTTCAATGCGACGGTCCCTGGCCGTTTCATTGCGAATCGAACCTAAAAATATTTTAACCAAATTTTAAATAATAATGTATTGATAAGATCATGACTCACCGTTCCGTATCTCCATGAGAATATGCCTCAACAAGTACAGACATTAAAATTGTAATTTAAGATGTTGCCCAATTTTAAATTAGTTTGTAAAAATACGCAATTTTTTACAAAATTCATGCGCTTCAACTACGTGCGAAATAGTGAAGTAAGTAATGTGTCACGGGATCTGCCATTATTGTGGGTTCATCTGTGGTCATCAGTGTTGACAACAACAAAAGAACCTTGAAATGTTCGTTCAGATTTTTTTAAGATATCGATAGTGTCCGTTTCATAACGCGTCCGTTGCGTATTCCCCCTAAGCAGCAAAATATTTTTTCTACCGATGTCTTGCTGATTCGAGGGCTATTTAAATTAAATTTCCCATAAAATCAGGACAATTTTATACATCGGATCCGATAATAATTCTTAGGCAAGGGAAGTTGTAATTTTTTGATCATTAGTATGAACATCGCGTAGGCATGTAAGTAGTAAATAAGGCTATTTATAATGAAAAATCTGCTTTCTTTAAAAACAATATAAACAATAAGATAAAGCAGCCAAAGGCCCTTTGGAAGAATCTTAAGTCAAATATCTTGCCTAAACAAAGTGACACAGACTTGCCCTCTACATTTAACGACCCTAATATTATCAATACAAATTTCTTGGATTTGCCAATTAAATCAGAAGTAACAATTTCCCAGCTAACTTTTTTCGAGTTCCATAGACACAACCAGTCTATATTCCATATTGAACCTGTCAGCTCTGACAAGGTACTAAAAATTGTTTCAGAACTCAAATCAAATGCAGAAGGACATGACCAAATTAATTTAAAAATGCTGCTGATGACATTCCCATATATTTTAGATTTAATGACTGATGTGATAAATTCTTCATTCTTGACATGTACTTTTCCTGCCGCCTGGAAAGTGGCTATTGTACGCCCACTGCCTAAGACTAATAACCCTACTGAATTAAAAGACCTTAGGCCCATCAGCATCTTGCCATGCATGTCTAAGATATTAGAAAAGATTGTATGTGCACAACTTAATACCTATATAGAGAGCAATGGCATCTTACCCGATGTACAATCGGGCTTCAGGAAGGGACGCAGTACAGAGACTGCCTTACTTGATGTCACTGATAATATACTTTGGGCGCAGGATAGAGGCATGTGCACATTACTGGTATTACTTGATTTTTCTAGGGCTTTTGACTGTATAAATATTGATTTGTTACTTTCAAAATTAAGTTACTATGGTTTTGATGACAATGCTCTGCGATGGTTCCATAGCTATCTTCACGAGCGGCAGCAGTATGTTAAGTTGTGGTCAAATGATGGGTCAAGTAGAGTTTCAGAAAAACTGTCTCTGTCCAGAGGTGTACCGCAGGGATCAATACTCGGCCCAATACTTTTCATTTTGTATACAGCAGATATTGGGACTTGCATCGCACACTGTAAATATCATATCTATGCAGACGACACTCAAATATATATATCGTGTAAGCCATCCGAAATTGACTGTGCTATACACAACCTAAATATAGACCTAGCTAACATATCAAGATGGGCTCTGCAAAATGGCTTAATGTTAAATCCGTCAAAAACCAAATATATGGTTTTTGGCACTAAAAATATGCTGAATGTTATTAGACCCGCCACAAATATCATGCTATCTGGTGAGCCTATTGAAAGAGTCTATGAAGCCCGAAATCTTGGTTTAATTATGGACGGCCAACTCAGGTATGAAAAACATGTCAATGAATGCGTTAGCAACTGTTTCTATAGGCTCAAAGTACTCTATAACATACGCCCGTTCATCAATGAGACCTTGCGCATCCAATTAGTTGAAGCACTTATTCTGTCCAAATTAAATTATATGGATTTAGTATATGGTCCTTGTCTTTTGGCTAAAACAAGACGGCTCATCCAGAGGGTACAAAATGCTTGTGCTCGTTTTTGCTATAGCATCCCACCGCGAGCCCATGTAACCCCATATCTGAATAAGCATGGTATCCTGAAAATGCAGCACCGCCGCAAGATTCATCTTGCATGTCTCCTTTTTGGTGTTGTGAAATACAGATCCCCATCATATCTCTTCGAGAAGTTGTCGTGGATGTGCAGTCGTAGGTCGCTTGGGGCGCGCGATTGCAGTATACAGTTGATGACACCTCGACATGCCTCTGCAAGGTTTCGTGGAAGCTTCAGATACATGGCAACTAAATGCTGGAATGTACTTTTACCGCCAATCCGGAACCTGGAAAGTTTTAGATGTTTTAAGGCTAAAGTTAAAATGAATGCACTAAAACATCAACGAGATCAGGAAGCTTTACGACTGGACACAAGTTGTTTTTAGGTTTAGGTTTAGAAATAGGTACAGTAAACAGATGGTCAATATTATGTGCTGCATACTACTACTAGTAAGGGAGCCATACTTAAACAATGAAATTAATTAAAATATCTTTAATTGTAATATGTGTGTAACTTGACGTTTAACTCTTGAAATGCTTACCTCTTTGTCCGTCCGATATATCTATAGTTGTTTAGTTTTAGCGTTAACTCCTCTCCTTTTTATAGCTGTATTTCATATTTTTACCATAATTATCTTTCTTCAATCTACTTGATTTCACTATTTCTTCTGTGTATACATTGTACAAATAACCTCAAAAATAGTAGTTTCTTGTAACTTTCACTTGGGTTTATTTTTGTGTAAAGTGTGATTACGTCGGTGGTTTTTATTTTAGAATAATATTGTACATCTTGCACAAAGGATCATGTTATAAATAGGTTTAATTTTAAGTATTTCTAGAAATAAATGTTTTGCACGGCCTTGTTCATGTTACAAAGGATTGTAAATGTCAATGTCAATATTGTCATACCATTGACCGGATGGCGCTGTGTTGCCAACTTGGAAATTTATGTAACACTGCATTCAGTTTTAGTTTTTTTAAGGCCGTGTCACACCAACTATAGTGGCCCACAAACGGTCTCGCCGGAAGATCAGCGCTTACTTCCGGGTTAGCATTATGCTGAGGCGAGACCTTTTCGTGGTAAACTATCCATTTTATTGTTTTTATCACTAATTTTTATGTTATTTTTATTTTATTACCATGAATAAATAGTTTGAATTTGAATTTGAATTTGAATTTGCATGACTACCAAAAGCTGCAACAGCTGCCTCAGTTGTCTGGGCTATTCGAAAGTAACGGTTAATTAAAAAGGAATAGCTCTATAATCAGTAACATATTCATTGAACTAGTGTGGACTTAAATGCTGGAAAAATGATAGCCGAAAAGATTGATCTTGTGTCAAAATCGTGGTGCAAACTTAAATTTTTGACCAGTACTGTATGCATCTAGCTAAAGGTGCGGTTAAACTAAAAGAGCATTCGCTGTTCTAACCTCCCACTCTACGAAATTCGATCGGTACACAAAACGTGGTTGGTTGATTTCTTAGAACGGGCGCTAGAACAGCGAATGCTCTTTTAGTTTAACCGCACCTTTACACGAATACGAATCAGTTGTTAGTAAATCATTTCACGGACACTAACATTTGTGTGGCCCCACGAAACGTCGAACGAAGATTAACAGAAAATTACTGCAAATGATAGAGCGTATGTGTCACGTGTCTTGTTCTCATCAACCTATTAATTGTAGGTATGTACATGATTTTGTCTACCAATACCAGTATCCTCTCAGTTGCTCAAAGGTTAGGTTAGATTAGGTCACATTGTTACCCACGCCACTCGACTCTTTTTGACCTCTCTTAACAAGGGTTGCATAAAATAGGTACTATTTTTTTAAATAAGAACAGGCAACTTTATCCCAAAATGCAAGTCATTCACAAATTGAGACATCAGCTATGTTTACATATCGTCTCTATTTGTTCTACGATTCTGATAGTGTGCTCAGGAATATTGTGTTGACATTAGCTTACCTTACAGTATTACGAATTAAATTCTACGTCTATATTTAGGTAGCTGTGATTATTTAGTACTTACATACTTATATGAAGCTAATAATGAAAACTAAACGCCCACTGTAGCTTATGCAGGATCACTCAGATTTATTATTTATTTGTATGTGTACTGAAGATGTTAGGAAATTAAATACCTAAATAAAGTATTTAAATAAATATTAAACAAAAATGCACAGGATATTTAAATGGTTAGATTAGACTTTAGTTTCTTATATTAGTTTTAATCTGAATTAGTAAATAATTTGTTAAAAACGCAAAATAAATTATTCAGGAGTTATTTTTCATAGAATATACTACGAACAAGCTGATCACAAGCACATTTTAAAATAATTTACAGGTAGGTGAAAACAATTTTAACATTATATTGATTTAAACTTTCACGATTATCACTTATATTTTAAAGACAAAAGGGTCTGTCTGCGACCACGGGTGTAACGTCATGCCTGAAACGTCAGGATATAATTAGACGTAAATTTACGCGATTAAGACCCGTTTGTTTTTAAAATATGAATTTTAACATTAATTTTCATCTAATTCTGCAAGGTATTGCTATGAAAATTTTCTCCCCCGAAATGTTCGTTTTCGATTAAATAAAAAACAGGTTTTCAATTTCATACTCTTATGACTGTAGCACGGAGGTCTCATAAAGTTGATGAAGACATGTTTCTTCAAGAATTATGAATATTGGATTATCAGTATTATTACTGAGCCTATTACAAACTTCGATTTCGAGCTTCTGTCTCGGTCACACGACTGACGTTCTCGCCGGAGCGACAGAGTCAGATGCTGTTTAGACGATTTTCGACGTTCGCGTATAGCCTGGAGGGCTATCACGATCCACGGTCAACTTGTTGCATTTCTCTCTCACATACGTATGAATTTGTAAGTGCAACAGAGATTGCAGATCGATCGTGGTAACCGGTAGACCTTCTGACCTTTTGCAGCGATTTAGCGTCGTCATAAAACCATCATCGACGAAATATAGATGATTATGGTATATTGGATGATATTAAGGTATCGACCGACCGATAATGATGATCGTGGGTGGTCAGAACATCCACCTCTATAACCGTAATGATATGTATATAATTATTTGTTTATGCTCGGTTTATGATTTAATCTCTAGTTTACATGATGTTAAGATAAATTCAACTTTCTAAGTCGTAAAACTAATCGTGTAATTGCTTGTAAATATATGATTCAAATTGCTATAATTGAGGTTATATTTAATGCAGAGGCCCTGCCGCGAACCACGAAGGAAGTATTACCTCTCTCTCGCACCTGTGAATATGTACGTAAGTATGACAGGGAGGCAACACTTCGTTCGTGATTTAGTAAAATCAGCCCACTTTGTTTTGACCTGACCACATCAGCCTTATGATGTTAACCTGTATCCTCGAAGAGATCGGTTTTTAGCGATAAGACCGCCTGGTGTAACCTGTATCTTGTGTTTAGCTTAATTTTTATACATGAGCTACCATGCTTCTTCAACTACCCTAGCTTCTTAATAAACCAACATCCGCGTAGGGCCCAAGCCAACACGATACAACCGTCCCTCTTAACTGTTTTAATAATCGAACCATAAGGACCAACGGTTCGCTGAAAGCCGTGCTCCGTTTAGAGCCAACGGCCAAAACCGGGGCTCAAAGCCGAATTTTGTTACTGGTACAATAAAAAGTTACTTACTTAAGCACCGCTCACCATGACAATGAATTAGCACCGACATTCCCTCAAATCTCAAGATTCCTAACAGACTACTAGTAAAGTAGATAAAGTATCATGTGTAAGTCCCCTTGAAACTGCGTACCTTGTCATGTTTATTTCTCCGGACATTTGTCAAGTACTCGTCAAATAACGGCATGCAATGCACACCGGAATGCAACACACGACTATCTGCTACATACAGTCATACATCTGTTCCAGTAACTGATGCATTGATAGGCGCCATATGATATCAATTCTGACAAGTATTTTTCCTTCATTTTGTTTACGTGCAGTGCAAGTGAAAAGTATGAATTCATAAGCATTCAGTTCGATAGGAAAAACACCCATATTTGACGTTATCATGAATTATGTTTTATTATTTTCAAACTACATATATTCTCCAGAATTTTCCCAGCCTGAAATTGATAATATTCTCGAAAATGTTATAACAAACAACACAGTACACACTACTTAGTAAATCGTGAATAGAATAAAAAAAAATACCTAAACTATTATGGCTGGGCTGACTCTTTGACGTCTTTGACACATCGTGAAACACGTCGCAGATATATTTTTACGTTAATACTAATAAATATCAATATTTAAACTAAACGTGTATGTCAGCCTCCGTAGCCTAGTTGGTAGTGACCCTGCCTACGAAGCTGGAGGTTCCGGGTTCGAATCCCGGCGAGGGCATTATTTGTGTATTTATTTATCACAAATATTTGTTCCTTGGTCATTGTTGTCTATGTATTTAAGTATCTATATGTATCTATCTATTATATATATCGTCACCTGGTACCCACATCACAAGCCTTAATTGAGCTTACCGTGGGACTAGGTTGATTTGTGTAAGATGTCCCAAGATATTTATTTGTTTATTTATTTATTATTTATTTATGTGAATTCAAGGTCTAATATTAAAATTTACGTTCATAATAAAACCAACCTCCTAATACGTCTCATACCTACAGGGTGGGAAGGAGTATACCGACAGACTTTACCAATGCATTTTTGATAACAAAAGAAGTAAAAAAAAATATGTGACATATGTCATTATCGAACAAAAAAAAATTTTTTTGGTTATTCCGTTTTTTGATATTTTGTTTTTTTTTTGTACATGACCAGTAATAAATTGTAGGGAATGAATTTTTTTTCAGGGTTTTTGATATTTTTTTTTTGTTGAACATTTTTCTGAAACTTTTTCCTCATTTTCTCTAACTTTAATCAGTGTGTATGTCGAGATGAAAACTACTAGTGTAAGAATTTTAATTGTGCAGGCATTTTTCAGTGACTTGTGATGAAAATAGTTTTTTGAATAACATGTCATTATCTCTTAAACTAAGCCGAATCCAGAAAAGTTCATATGAAATTATAGCCTCAAAATGTGTTCAGGAATACACCTTTCAAGTTTGTCGGTATACTTACCAGCCACCCTGTATACGCATAGTTAATAGGAGAGGCCTACGTCCAGGAGTGAACTATCATGATGATGTATGTATGTAATAAAACCAAACTTGTGTTCTAAAAGTGCGTGATTGTGGAATAATGCAAGTGCATGCAATGCATTCTACTGACGATAGGTAATTGGTATAGGTATTTTGTCGACGCCTGTGTGGTTGGGATGGTTTAAGAAGAAATGAGCTGGAAACATTTTAGAACCATTAGTATTGAAATAAACGCACAGCCTAGAGTTTCAGTACACTTCAGACAATTGCAGGTTCGCCCGATAATAGCCACGTAAAAGGTGCGAGACGTAGGAGATACCGTTACTAAGGTCAAATGGAACTGGGCAAGACATGTTGCCAGGCAGAGTGACGGCAGGTGGACTGAAGTCCTTATACGGATTGGTGGCCTATTTCAGATGAAAGAGGTCCAGGGGGGACGTCCGTTGACTCGTTGGGTCGACGACATTCGTAAGATTGCGGGACACTTCTGGGTTAGATTGGCTCAGGACCGAGATGAGTGGCGTACTAGAAGAGAGGCCTATGCTCAGCAGTGGGCGATAAATGGCTGAAATGATGATGATGATGAAATTGTGCGAAAACAGGGTTTCATAGTACTCTCCTTCCTCTTCCAAAAATAGATTGATTTCACATTATACTTAAGACCTTCGCAATCAGGTTTAAGACTGGACAGTTAACATAGTGGACATTCGATTTGCTTTGAGGTAAATTTGGTTCGCGTGCGAGCAAACACTAAAGGCTAGAAAGGTGCGGCAAATTTAATCATTCTTGTTCCTAGTATTCAACGATATACTAATTCTAGAGCTATTATTCTATCCATTTCAAATTCTAATAATGCTTAGGTCACTTAGGTAGCCAACTAAGTAACGTATACACACATATGTGTATACGTTACTTAATATGTGTATACGTTACTTAGTTGGCTACCTAATATCTTATATTAGTGCGGTGTGGTGACGGCAGTAAGAATACATTTGTCACCACCCCAACTCTTCCCGCGGGTGTCGTAAGAATCGACTAAGGGATTGAAGTCATCAATGTCATCATAGTGGACACATTACTGCAATATCGCCAATCCGCTTGCCCAGCTTGGTGATTATGGGCATTTACCTCCTAATGCGTCTACACGCTAAAGTAATAGTAATAGGAGAGGCCTACGACCGTCCAGCAGTGGACTGAGAGAAGCTGATGTGGATGATGATGATGATGATAATATATTGGAATATTCATTAATACATGTCGATTGTTTGCTACTTGATAAGGGTAACTCGGCTGAACTAATTTCTATAATGTTTGACAATTGTATAGTTACGTAGAAATTTAAGTAGGTATATAATATAGTGATAGCTTTATTAATATAACCTCAATAACACTAACAATATCCGTTTGTAAGTAAGTATTAGTGCGATAAATAAATTATAATAAACGCATAATATTTTTGATGTTAATGACGTAGAAATTGTTTTGTTTAGTTGAACTACTTTTGCACCTCAAAATTAAAAGAAAACTCCCTATTGTCCGTCCCATGACGTAAATGTCAGTAATTGCTATAATATCAATACATTATGTACTCAGCTGTCGAATGTCAGTCGCGTGCGACTATTGTTTCATAATTGAATCAAACACCAACTTAATTATGCCGCCGGAAAATTATACATTCAGAGTATTCCCCTTTGGGCTTTCCTTTCTGTAACTGAAAAATAAACTGGGTTGAGAGACGACGCTCAAATATGCAACAAGTTTAATTTTACGGTTAATGAAATTTTGTGATAGTTCGATTAACCTCTATTCTGGTACCTATTAAAGGTTATAATAATATTCGATATACTTCAACAGATGTAATGTAACATTTGCCATTTCGTTTCACGCTTGACTTACAAAGTTATCATTGCGGTTAAAAAATGATTGCTCCTTAATAAAGTTGTTTTGTATAATGGAAAAGCGACCGCATAAGTGGTGACAACGTGCTGAAAGGTGCACATTTGTGTTTTTTCTATTCGTTTATTTGCATTATAGTGTTTGTTCTTATAGCGCGTGATTCTACGTAGAATATTTGCGGTAGAAATGGAAACTCGTATTTTGTACTCGGATATAGTTGGTTTGTCAAAAAAAAAATGTTAAGTATTCGTATCTCTTGTAATTTAATCAATAAAAATGTAATTAGATACCTAATATATTTCTGTCGCTTATTGTTTATTCTAGAAAATGTAGAAAATAGATGTGACAACAGTGTCAACGATTGATCATAAACATTCTCTTCCACGGTGAGTGTTATTTGTAAACGGCTCTTGTTTTTCAATATAGACAAAGTTTTCCTATATAGGCAATGTTATATAAAATATTACGGTATTTTCATCTCGCCGAGTTCATGGGCTCTTTGATAGGATGAAAAATACTCGTATTAGACCCCTGTAATGTCTTAGCAACGTAAAACAGTTGGAATACTTATGTTTTTATTTATGTGACGAAGGTAGACAACTGAGCTCTCAGCCCACCTGATGGAAAGCGGAAACTGAGGCCCATGGACATAGTGACCAAAAAATCGCCTATAGATGCGCTACCTACCCTGAGGACTTAGATGGATGTTATGAAACTTCCGAAGTACCTAGCTGATTCCTACCCACACATTCTTGATACTTGATCAACATCACGTGTCGTCTGCCAATCAAGCGGCGATTCTCTGAACTGCGAACATCAATTAATAAATAAATAAATAAATAAATAAATATCTTGGGACATCTTACACAAATCGACCTAGTCCCACGGTAAGCTCAATTAAGGCTTGTGATGTGGGTACCAGGCGACGATATATATAATAGATAGATACATATAGATACTTAAATACATAGACAGCCATGACCAAGGAACAAACATTTGTGATAAATAAATACACAAAGAATGCCCTCGCCGGGATTCGAACCCGGAACCTCCAGCTTCGTAGGCAGGGTCACTACCAACTAGGCTACGGAGGCTGACAAACTCAATTGTATTACAATTAATCAACTAAATTACTACCAACATACCTACAACTGTACACATACTTAGGTCTTAATAATAGAGCCTAGTTCATTACTGAGGTCCTAGGTCTTTCTAATTATAGCACAGTTTAGCTTGATTAGGGTTGGCATTGGCACAAATTAAATGTCCTGGTAAACATCCTGACAGCTCTTGAAAGTCATTTTTATATAATAGAGAGATATTTAATGTAATAGAGATTAGGCGCAGCGTCGCCATGCGGTGTGCTGTGCTACATATATGGTTAACATAGAACCACAAAGATAATATGTAGTTATATAGATAGGTTCATTTATCATTGTATTAGTTTAATAAACTACTTAAGTTTTGCCATATAAGACTGATTTCCAGCTCATTTCACCGCAATTTGATAAATATCTACGACAAAACTTTATGTACCTTACCCCGAATCGTCAGCGACTTGAGCAAACTCGATGGAAAATCCTATAGCGGTAGCGAAAAACAGAGATTAAATGCTCGAAATTTACTATATTGCCTTCTGACACTTGCAAAGTCAGGCCAAAATCCTGACAAGCCAGGACAAATCCTGACGCATGCCAACCCTAACCCAGATTCACAAGCCATTTCAAACCAAATGATTCCTCGAAAGAACACAATTAGTCACGCGGCGAATCCTGCCCGTTTTTATCCCTCAATTATTTCTATTTACGTGTTTTAATTACTAGTCATTGTTTTGTGGGAACCAGAGATAGTCTGCTCCGTCGGCAGTTTGTGTCGTCAGTTGAGCCTCATGCGCCGCGCCTTACACTTGTGGGACCGCGTTCCGTGTGTACGCGAGTATGTTGTAGTTATAACTGGGAATATTGCGTTTTTAGTGTAGTGAAAGTCATGGGTTGCTGTTGGTTTTGAATTGGTAAGATTCTAGCTTCGAATCGGTTTAAGCGAGATGGTTTTACTTTGAGATTTGTTTGAGGGAACGGTTTTTTATCGCAGGTATCAAAGAAGCATTCAGTCTTAAGAGAATCTTAATATGTTTTTGATATATAAATATAGTTTGGGTTTTGATGGATTCCGTAGCTTAGCAGACATGTGGAGATAGAAGCCTGGAACAGGAACCGGAACCGGTATTTTACAAAAACCACGAAATAGCCCAATATATTAACCCCCTTATTCATAAACGTTTGTTAACTTAACAAGCCTCTAATAATTGTTTGTCCCTTTCGGTCTTAACAATGTGTCCATAAGAGCAAAAGGGACAAACAATTATTAGCAGCTTGTTAAGTTAACAAACGTTTATGAATAAGGGGGTAAATTTTTTGCAAAAAATTTTAAAGAGTACATGTACTCTTTATGTACTGCTCAATTTTATATGTAACTTACAAAATCATAGTTTTAAATTACTCCATTAACTTACAATTTATATACCGAAGAACGGAAAAAGAACCGATCATTTTGTATGGAGAACATAACGGTTCCGGTCCCTGGCCTGAAAGTCGCGGGTTGACAACCCGGTGAAGGGTTTTTATTATCACAAAAATATTTATTCTTCAAAACACGGTATTTCTTATGTATCTAATCGATAGTGAATGGGCCATTCCATATGAAATCATCAGATTCTGATTTAATTCCGCGCTGACTGATTTTTAAACAGTTTGAAAAAAATCAAGGATGATAGTCTTAAGTAAGTTGTACGTAAACCGTCAATACTTTTTTTTTTACTTGCTGTTCATCCAGGTGGGGCCCGCCTTAAGTTTCAATTTACCTGTTTTTGAGGTTCCACGAGAAGCGATGTTAATTTGTTTCGGTAACTAATATACATTTTTTATATATTTTTTCTGATTCTCTAGTAAACGTACTTTAAAATGTTATTATCAATATGCATCAAGCTATTTTACTTATTCCATCATAAATGTTGAAAGTTTTGTGAATATTTTCAAATTCCGCCCATTTTCTATTGGATTTTGCAGCATGTCTACTGGGCTTAGGGAATTATTTTTTTTTTACTGTATAGTACAAGTATTGCTCTCATAAAATAACTGAGGGTTTGATCACAAACTTTTCATTTAGCTGAAAAAAAGAATGGTAAAGTTGGCCATTTTACGAAATTGCTCAACTTTGACTTCAAATTTCATCATGTTTGGCAATATAAAAAAATCCAAAAAGTTATACAAAAGATAGTTCCAACTCTATTCTATAGGAATCCGTTTCATTTGGTTTGTGTTTTCGATTTCTGTGAGAATTATGATTTTTTTTAATGTCCATTTTTTGGAACTTTTTACGACTTTTTTCCGGCGCTCTATGACTTCACTATTTTAAATAAAACACATTAAATTATTCATAACTATGTTTTATTAGTCATTAACAACAACAAGAACCTTTATTTAAGCTGCGATGTACGTAATTAAGTATGTTAGTGTGTATGACCCTTGTGTTAATGCACGATTTACGAATTCATGTTCATTATCATGCAAAAGTCAGCAAAAAAGCTTGTCACAAATATGTAATGTATATATGTGCGTGTATGTATGTATATATGGAACCCGCTGGAGGCAAGCAGCGCAGAACCGGTCATATTGGCGATCATTGGGGGAGGCCTATGTCCAGCAGTGGACGTCTTTTGGCTGAAATGATGATGATGATGATATGTGCGTGTGTGTGTGTAAAGTATTATTACCTGACTACCTTTACGACATTAACATTTTTGGAGTAGGAATATCTTCCGGCTCGTAAGGTGCCGTTTGAAACTGGCACAAAATTATGATACGACCTGGTATTTTTTATTGTTATCGCATTATTGAATCAACATCATTACTCTTATCTAAAGACAGTAGGCATGTGTAATAAAACCTATAAGTACCCTATTTCAGACGTATTATAAGATGTGCCACTAGCATTTTCATGCTTACCATCAAGAAAGTGGTGTACCACTTTTTTTGTTGACTGTACATAGTAAACGAGGGAATCAACAATCATCATTTTGTTGTTTATTACGTTTATAAATGTTGTCCGTGATAAAAAAAAAAACATTAACTTAAACAACTACTTTGAAACTTCTTGCTAACTTGTAGATTTCAAAAAATCATATCTCTTTCAAAAATCAATAACACAATATAAATAAAGATGATTTACAAAGAGCAAAGTAAGTTCTTCTCTTCTGTGTACTTTTCAGATCTTTAAACTTTGCCAAACATGGTTTTTTTTAACGTCATAAAAAGCAAATTCTACAAAAATGGTTTTGTAATTTACTGTTTTTTTAAGTTAGAAGAACTAAATTCAAAAATATTGTTAAAGTTTTCATTTAAAGACTATTTGAGCTTGTTAATTAAAAAAAAAATACCTGTCTAGACCAAGCGAGCAATCCAATAAAAGCTACTGAACATCACTGAACATTAGCAAAATAACATGACGTTTTAGAAGTTTGTCATACAATAAGTAATAAAAATATACATACTGTCATACATACATGTACAAGTACACATATTAAATAGTAAATTAACATATAATAAAATTCAGTTTCACACAAAAAAAAAAAGTTAAAGCAATTTTCATCGACCTCAAAAATCGCTTATTTTTAAACTTCAAACCTATGTTATCTGGCTGTTAGGCTGTTTAAAAATTAAACAACTACGGTTTTATGTAAAGCATACCTATATTATCATCCATGATTTTTTCCATACAAATCGGAAAGCATGCAGCGCACCTCATTTGATGATTTCATATGGAATGGCCCGAATCTCATCTCATCGCTGACCCATAACTGAGGTTACTGAGGTCGAGTGGTGTACTGCCCTTTGATATTTCTAAGCACTTTAATAGGTATTAGACCTTCCCAACAAATACGTCATTCTGTATGACGCTAAAGTTAGATTAGAGGTCAAAGAAAGCGAGAGTTCAAGGCTTTGCTAGACTTAGAATTGAAATCATTAAATGACAGAAAAAATGCATACGATTTTCAACTCTATATCAAATGGTATAAGATGGAATGTATAGATATATATGAGCTGGTCTAGGCGTTTAGCATGTCTTGGAACGGAGCCAGCAACTTCCGGCGTCTTATCTGATAAGGCTTTGTTGCCTACTGAGTGTCAACCTTATTTTACGTTCTGTTGTTTTAATGAACGAATTTGTTTTAATATACGAGTACGTAATGGCAAAATACAATGTTGCCTTTATTTTCAACTGGTTACTAGGGCAAAGACACATACGCGTACGCATTTTTTCTGTAGAAAATTGTGGTTTAGTACGAGTTCGCGTCCAGCTTTCCAACTGGAATGTTTACTCGTTAGTGAGCGTCCATGACATACGGTGCCGAGACATGGACGCTCACTAAGGAGGCTATGCCTAAAATAAGAGTAGCACAAAGAGCCATGGAGCGAGCCATGCTCGGCATCAAGCTACAAGACCGTGTGAGGAATACCGAGATTCGACGTCGCACGAAAGTACAAGACGTCGGAGACGTTATTACCAAACTGAAGTGGAGTTGGGCAGGACACATTGCCAGGCAGCGTGATGGCAGGTGGACCAAAATGTTAACGGATTGGTGGCCGCTTTCAGATGGGAGAAGCGCAGGGCGTCCGACCGCTCGATGTGTGGACGATATTCGGAAGAATGGGTCACTTTTGGATGAGGTTAGCTCAGGACCGGGACCAGTGGCGTACAAGAAGAGAGGCCTATGCTCAGCAGTGGGCGAATAACGGCTGAATATGATGATCATGATGATTTACTCGAAAAGGCCAAGCCGTACCGATTGCATGTGCAGCACGGGCACGTTGTAGCACTTACAGCGTATGGTAATGTCATATTATGACAGGTCCAGCCTTACACAAGATGATGATGACTTAAACATTCTATGATTTGGACTACTCTTTAGTTAGTCCGGCTATGATATTAACATATAAGTAGGTCTTTAAAGAGTTTATTTATTTACTACTTACGTCCAAAAAGAGAGAAATGGCCGTGGGCACTGAGAATATCATCTCGCTGTATTTAACTCGCTCAAAATTATCTGGAGATTCTGGAGTAAAGCCCAACGAAATAACATTCTTGTACTTTATTTACCTACTTTTTCGTATCTGTTTCCTAGAGCGATTTCCTTCCTATGTGCGTAGTAACATCAACATAGGGAATTCCTTGAACGTATTACATTTTATATTATAGGATAGGTAATATTTAATTAAGATGTATATGATTTTTACCAAGGCCGGAGATGGGATTTGAACCCACGTACTCAGCTTCCGCGGCTGATGCCTAAACCACTCGGCCAAACTCGACAAACCTGACTATAATAAAGGTTTTTTTTTTATTTCGCTCTAATTGATGTCCCTAAAAGGGAAAAATCTCGAAAATGTAGCACATTTTTATTTTATTTAATTCATGTTAGCTGTAAGATGTATTACTACTATTTGAAAAAAGAAGTCTCGCTAAGTTTCTTACCGGATTTTTCCCGGGTCAGTGGTGTAGAATTAGAATCGGAAGTAGATTTTTTTTTCAGTTTAACGATTCAAAAGCGCTTGTTGCTGGGCCTAATCGAATAAATAATACTTTGACTTTTATACAAGGTTTGTTTACATTGCTCGCAATTTCTATTGACGGCGACTTTAAGACATAATATTTCTGCATTTCTTAAACCATTTTAAGTTTACACTCTATCAACATAAGACGCATTTTGCGTAAAGCTGCAGCCGTTGCGGTCTAGGTATACGTTTCAGACTGGCCGATGTGAGTGATATATTATGTTTTATGTTGCTTGTGGTTAGAGTATTATCGGGACCTTTTGTTTCATTCCTGAAATCGTGTGTCAGTCGTTCATTCATTCAGTTTGTTTACACATTGTTTACGTTTAATGTGGGTCACATGATTTGACTTCGGTGTATGAGATTGCTGAATACAGGACGATCAAAAATTGAATTCCCCTTGCCTGTGAGGTTTTGATGAGTCAGAAAAGCCCTCTAGGAGGTTTTTGGAAGGTTCAATACATTTTGAAATACCGGTAAAAAGTAGGTACTAGGTGCTACAATACTTCTGAAACTTGTTCACTCTCTCTCTATCTCCTTGGCAATTATTATTCCCATCTGATGGTGGATTCTGCTTTCCTCGTCTTCTCTTTCCACTTTGCCCTGTCTGACGTGTCGTCTTCAGAAACATTGCAGCACTTTAGGTCTTCCTTGATTGAGTCCAGCCATGTCTTCTTGGGTTTCCCTCTTCTTCTGGGTTGTGGGAGTTTGAAGAACATGGTGGACTGTAAAATGTGATCAGGAGGCCTTCACTTCTGAAACTTGTACTAATTTCTAAAAAAACCGTTGAAGTCTATTCTGCGTCACAACTTCGCTGGCATGCAATAGACTTTATTGTAAGTACTGAATAACCAATCTTAATTAAATTATTTTAAAAACTCACATTCCTTCTGACTCCTGTGTTGCGTTGTTACCTGTTCTTAGTGTTAAACTCTGAAATAAATTATACCATTTAACTCTGGAATCGTATCGAATATTATTAGATACTACTTAAAAATATATTGTATAGTCATCTACGTATAATATATATGAAAAGATGTATCCACATTTCACCTTTTGCTGTATACGAGTAATTAGGTCCTAAAGTTGTTACGCAGCTGTACATCTATCAAATTGTGAAATTAAACACTAAACTCGCACGTTACCGTTATCTGTGTATGTATACATATACATACATACAAATTGTACGAGAGTTGCGACCGAAGGTGACATAGAAAATGGTCCGGTCCGCAGCCACGTGGGCACCTTGACATAAATCTGTCGAGTGTTTGCCCCACTAACGCGACATACAAACTTGACTTTTATGAATGAGGTAGTTGCGGCCATTTTCCTATGAACTATCGGTTGTACAGTTAGTCATAAACTTGAACATTATGAATGTTTGGAATTGGCATCAAATAAATAAAAACTTTGTATGGGGACAGTGTCGTTGGTACACACTATTTCTAGCATCGGTTCAGCGGCCCTACCGCGAAAAACGAAATTCGTAAATTTCGAGGATTTGTCTCTGTCACTCTGATGACACCTGCGTTTGAGTGACAGAGAGAAATCCTGGAAATTTACGAATTTCGATTTTCGCGATAGTAGGCCAGTTCATCAATCTTATTGACTGATGCCAGGTGAATTTGAACTCTGTCTGACTAGCGCTGGAAATTCCTAAAAAACAACACGTTTAGGTTGATTTAGACCAAACGAGCGAATGCTCATTCTATCCCCCACTCTACGAATCAACGAATTTTGACGAATCACGTTTTGTGTAAAGGTGCATTCAGACCAAACGAGCATTCGCTATTCTAACCTCCTACTTTAAGAAATTCGATCTTTACACAAAACGTGATTCGTAGATTTCGTAGAGTGGAGGATAACCATACAGAGAATACACCTTAACGAACGAATTCCGTAGAGTGGGGGATAGCATGAGCGAATGCTCGTTCCGTCTAAATGCACCTTTTCTTTCCAAACAGCTCGTTTCGGAATAAAAACAATGAAATTTTCAACTGAAACCAATGTGAATTAGGTCTAATTTTCACATACAAAAGGGACATTGGCAATGATTATTTCTTAAAAAACCCGAAAAAACTGAAAAAAAAAAATTGTTTATTATTCCTCGATAGAAACATTAATTTTTTCCAACATTTGCATCGCTTTTTGTAACACATTAGTATGTGTTACAAAAAGCGATGCAAACTGATGTTGCTTTTACGATGGAAAATGTCTGACCGTCTAACCAACCGCCTTACACTATCTAATAACAACTACACGAAAAAATAATTTGTATTTGGTAGTTTTGGACGAAGCACTAACCCATATGATAAAACAGCTCATACAATGTTTATTCGAGGAAAAGAATTTCATTACAAGCTTTTAAGCGAATATCCCCTTATCACCACTATGTTTGTTACTAACATCCTATTATTTTATATGCACACGCGAGATGATTTTTTTAATTGTCAACTACGAGTAGACACCTTTTGTTTTTCACATTGTGACTTATGTTTATGTATGTACGTTTTTATTTATTTGTGTGTTTTACGTTAGATTGATTCATACACCGCATAGTTTCGTCCACGAATCATCCTATGGGAAATCCCTCCAGTGGCTCACATTACTGTGCACTCATGAACTTTATTACAATACGCATAAGGACCACGAATAGTCAGCCGTGTTACTGTTTTCCTAAATTTAAAATAGCAACCGTCAAATCACGGGATATTAATTTACGTATTTACCGCTTTGTTATTACTATTGGGACTGTCGGTTTAGGTTCTACTCTACATATAACTAGTAATCTACGGTTCAGGTGCCAAAAATATATTTACATGACTTTATTGCCTTGACATTAAGGTCGTGTAAATATATTTTTGGCGCCTAAACCCTAATGATGTCTTTGACGTCGACAGTACTTACTTCATCATCACCTGTTCCACCATTCGCTGTCCTTTCTTTTATTTGTCTGCAGAAAGGGATAGTGATAATTTTATCTGATTGATATATAATTATCCGGAGATTATAAAACATACCGTAAGTTTATAATTTTTTAGCCGTCGCATTACGGCGTTCTTGCTTTTGAACAAAGTTTTGAAGCATAGCATAAGTTCAACTTAGTTAGAAATTGATCAAAAAAAGATCAGCGTGACTGATAAGTTATAAACGATAGCTAACTTTATCACTTGATATCAAAAATAAAAACAGAATCCACCAAACACATCGCGGGATAATCTCGGAGATTAGACTGCATAGTAATACCAATATTACTATTTTAGTGGATTTGTGACGTCACAAACTGCGAGATAAGCCGTCACCAAAACACTTGACAGCCCGATATAATATTATATCTCATTACTCTTTTATTCTCTAGACCAGAAGCCAATAAAAAATGGCAATCACCGTGCGAGATATTTTCTCATTTTTCGTGTGAAACTTTATAGGTGTCAACCTTTAAGTACATTGCGTATTGAACTACGACTTCCGACGCTTTTGTACAAAAGTCTACATTCTAAATAACGCCTAGCTTTCAGAGAACTATAAGATTGCATAAAACGGTTTGGTGAACGCTTGGTAGCTCGATTTGCTCGGAGCTCGGCCTTCGGCCTCGCTTGAAATTACTTGGGGGTGACGCGCTTGGACACTCGGGTCGAAGCTCCGGGCCTTCGTATAAGCACGGCAAAGTTTGACCTACATACTGTCAAAAAAGAGCATAAATATAACCACTTGACGGCTCCACGATAGCATACTAACATTGTTGACCAAAATTAATATGCTCCTATCTGTCCGCGGATATTTAGCTATCCGAATTTGAATATTATTCGAAATCAGAACAGTAGGGTTGGCACATAATTAAAGCTTAGTATCTCGTGGCAACATACTATCGCACCCACCATGTGCTAAGCCTTCAAGAGAAAATGGTCTTGCGTCTCGCGAGTGGTCCCCAACGGGCTGGAAAAATCTGTTTTGACAAATAAACTAATTCTTCTTTGGCGGTACATTAAAAAATAATTTTGTTGACTTGTCTCTGGTACTACATGTCACGTGCTAAACCAGTTATCCGAACCAGACAAATAGATGAAGATAAAAGATAACGCCTGGATTTTGTTTAGAGCACATGTACTTGTGAATCATATTTCGATTCCTTAGCAGGAGTGTACAGTGGTAGCCGTATTGGATGGTTGCCAACAAGGTGTCCCACCAAGGTCACTTGTAAAAACCGACGACGCCGACCACGTCGCGTATTGCCTACTATATGGTTTTGGTTGGCCAACCAGATTCGTGTGAAACTGACAACTCCTAAATTTACAAACCATAAGCAATTTTTTTATAGCGTGAAGTAGTTTTTAAGTTACTTGAGGAATAACACTATGACATTGCCGAAGAACTATTGATACTTACAAAGTTACTGGCGTGGTATTTTGTCTCTAAATCAAGGGATTGTATGGAACCTAACGTATCGTTGATTTCTTTCTGTAGCCTTTTCTGATAGACTAGAGTGCGTAGCCAAATTGCCAATCGCTAGCGCTTAGTATTGTATCGTAGTTTTCTCTCTCTCTGTCACTCTTTCATATTCTGGCGACAAAGAAAGATGCCCTTCGTGTACCATTCACGATGGAGCGTTAGCGATTAGCATCTTGGCTCCTTGGTTTAGGGTGAAGACACATTTATCAGCATGCGTACGCATTTTGCCTATAGAAAATGTCAGTTTAATATGGGACCGCGTCCAGCTTTCCGCACGCGTACGCATGCTTACACGTTTCATACTAAACGGCCAATTTTATTAGACAAAATGCGTACGCATGCTGATATATGTGTCTTCACCCTTAGTGAACAGACAGATTTCCTTTCAGCTCAGGTTGGACCGATGCAACAGATTGACTGTAGCTCAAGCCAGTGGAAGTAAAGTACCGTCTTATACAGTCTGGATAGGAAGGATTATCGCCAACTACGATCGACGTTGCCTCTTTTTCAGACGTGTAAATTTGTATGTAAGTGTGACAGGAATCACAGGAAGACCACGTCGAGTGTAGTTCACAGTAGGCGCTCAATCCTGAATGTTTCCCAGGCATCTAACCCAGCTGGGCTCTATGGAGCACAGAGCCTAAGTCAGTTTATAAAAAATACTTGCTAGAATTAGAATAAGACAGTCACGGCGATAAGCGATAAAGGTTGGTCCTTTATCACTTATCACCGTGACTGTCTTACACGAAATCGTCATGTTATTTGGATGATTTGGGAAATACCAATACGATAAAATGATAGTATTTTGACGGATAGGTTCTTTATCCCAGTTCTTGGGAGTCCAGTCGGGAGCAATCACATCGCATTAAAATAGTACATTACGACACAAGTGCGAAAAACATGAAATCCGAAACGAGTGGCGATGTTTTAAAACACGACCGACAGGGAGTGTTTTAAATCGACACGAGTTACGAATTTCGTTTTTGCACGTGTTTCGTACGACGTTTTTTAGTGCAGATGGCCCTCCGAAGTTTTGGACCTGACGTAAAATGACACACTTCTCGCACTAGAGCCTAAAATAGGCACCAATGGCACCATCTGTAGTAAAATAGTACATTTCCTAACTAGTACGGGAAAACTTTTTTTCGGTCAGGGTGAAAGTAAGGAGTGAAACGAGGGCGACAATAAGTTTTTGCACGTGTTAGGGACGATTTTTTTCATAACAAGTGCGTCAAAAAGAGAAATTACCGCGCGCGAAGCGTGCGCAAAGTTCGTTTTTGCGCACTAGTTAGGAAAATTACTTTATTTTACCACGCCACCCAAAGAACTGTACTTAGGTACAACATTTTGGAATGAAGAGGAGAATGGAATTGATTTTTTTATATCGTTCGCTTTTTGATCAGCACTGACTTTATTATTTGATTTCTGAATTCCGCTTGTGATTTGTGTGGTGGGCCGCTATAGGATAATATAATATGGTAACCGTAAGAGTCGTGACTATATTGTAAAAAAAATTAGCACTTGTTGCGTTACCAAATGAGTTGCTCTTAAATATTATATTAGTCTAGTCAATATACATAATGTAACTACGTCAGAACTACGCTAGTTATCAGTATATCATCACAGAAAAATGATTTTATAAAGCTCTATCACACAATACCTACTTCGCTGTCAACTTGCTTAGGTCCTATGTTGCACATTGGTCAACTTGAAATTTGAACATTGTCACATTGACACTTGGTCCAGATTTAATTATCCCGGAAATGTAACTTAGAACCGTTAAGAAAGCGACATGTTAAGGTAGTTACAGTATCCTACTATGTTTGCTGCGGCCATAAAGGTCTCTGCCTACTTGACCGTACCATACCATGACCGTAGCATGAACGTATCAGACAAAAAAACTATTCTGTGTATTGAAAAGTATGAGACTATGCCCACTAGGACGTTCCGGCGCCGGCTAACACGGTATCATACTTTTCAATACAAAGAATAGTTTTTGTCTGATACGTTCATGCTACGGTCATGGTATGGTACGATCTAGTGGGTTATTCCCACCTGTTACCACCAACTTGACACCAGTGGTAACAACTGGGAATTTTTTTCCCACCTGTTACCACCAGAGTACTTGATGGTAACTACTGGGAAAAATAATTCCCAGTAGTTACCACCAATCACTTTAGTGGTAACTACTGGGAAAAAGAATTCCCAGCAGTTACCACCAATCACTTTAGTGGTAACTACTGGGAAAAAGAATTCCCAGCAGTTACCACCAAGTACTTTACTAGTAATGTGCTTGTTTTTAATAGGATATACACAAAATACTTTGCCAGTTATTAATAAGGAGCAAATTTTATGAATATTACTTTATTTATAAAATATCTTATTAACCATCGAATTTTACTAAAAAATGAATACATTCTGAAAATATTTTTTTAACTTTTTTTTAAATATGTTGTCAGTGTTACCTACTCTGAATCTGAACCAAAAATATTAAGAACTATATATTCTTAGTAAAAACTTGCAAAACACGTGTGACAGGGCGGCAGGCGGTGCTTCAAACGATAAGGATACTTTCCTATTGTTATAATTCTTTCTCAGAACTAAATAGCACTCAGTTGTTTTGTTTAATTTCGAAGTACCTAGTACCCAGTCGGTTCTTTAGACATTGTATTTACACAATAGGTATATTTATGTGCACATAGCTGTTTTAAATATTCTTATTCTTTTAACATTGAATTTGGCGTATTATTTAGTAGTATCAAATGAAAACCAAAAATTAAAGTTACCAGTATTTTAACACTCTTTTAAGGTATGTTTTGTTTCTTGATTTGTCAAAAAAGTAGGTACTGTCTAAAAAATACCTATAGTAATTTAAACACTTAAACCGACTGCGCAAGAAAAAAGGTGTTTTCAGGGTAAGTAATATTGAGGAAGAAAATAATAACAATCGGTTGTATAGAACTCGGCTGCAAAACTGCGTTCCCACATTATGAATGGATTCATTCATAAAGTGGTAACGCACTTATACAGCCGTTAGTACATAATTTTTTTCAAACGATATTTTGAAGTAAACCCACACAAATAGACCAGATGGATGTTTACGTTTTACATAATTCATAACCTCCGTATAATAAAACTGTCTCTCGCCCTCTTTTAATGAAATTTAATGTGTCCATACTTGCACTTATTTCTTACACGCTTGTAAGTGAACTGACTTGATTATCACAGGGGCAGGTAAAAAGGGATGACGGGTGACCGGCTCGTAGAAGGGATAACTTTCATTTTTCATCCTGTTGTTTTAACTGATTACGAATCTCAATCCTTTTTTAAGATTATTACAAGGTTATAACTACTACAAGGTTTTAGGTAAATATTCTTGTTTTGAATAAAAAATCAGTGTAATTCGTCTTTATTTGTAGTATAACATTTAATAATAATTATAGTCTCTAGAAATTGTTACCATTGTATAACAGAATTTATGGCTACTAGGTAAAGGTATCCTATTGCAATAGGACTAAATATTAACTTAGTGGTAACTACTGGGAATTCAAATTCCCATCTCTTACCACTAAACTAATTGGTGGTAACTACTGGGAATTCTTTTTCCCAGTAGTTACCACCAATTAGTTTGGTGGTAACAGTTGGGAATTTTAATTCCCAGTTGTTCCCAGTGGTAACAGGTGGGAAAAAAAATCCCAGTTGTTACCACTGGTGTCAAGTTGGTGGTAACAGGTGGGAATAACCCGATCTAGTGGGCAGAGACCTTAAACTTTAGCGTCCATAGCGTTAAGGTATACAAATTTGCACAGACCCTAGAAAATTCATACATTGCACACATGTGTTACATAACATAATACGAGGTTTTTGAGAACCTATCCATATTTTTCTAACAGATAGGTTGATCATTTTATTTAATATTTACAATAAATACGTTTCACGTTTTTTTATCAAGAGTAGAGAGACCTAGCTTTGTCTTATTGAAGGAAAATACCACGCGTGTGCGTGCTATCAATTGACAAGCTCTCGACAATTTTTGCTCTACTATCGTGCTAATGTCTCTTTTATTACTTGACGTCATCTCTGAACAATTCCAAGATCGCCTGTAAACCCTCGACAGGCAAGGTCGAGAGTCTAACCCCATTCAGTATAATCTGTACACTTGAAATCCAGGGATATTTACAATAACTGTCCATAGAATTAAGAATATAAAAACTAAAATATAGGCCAGACATTAGAAAAACATGTTGTAGTAAAAAAATATAACATAAATCAGCTTACAGCTTATGTATAATTTATTTTTTTATACATTTCTCTTCTGTTTCTCGTATATTGAATCCGTAAGTGCTGCATTAAATACTTTTATAGCCACTTTACCCGCCCATTGTCTTATGCCTTAAAAAAAGGCGAGGACAAATTATTGTCTATTGCACTCCAACATTTTTAAATTATGGTGCAATTTAAGTCAACTGCCTGATTCTTTTATAATGGCTGTATATCCTGAGTACAAAGGCACCGGTCGGATAATACGAGAAAATGCAGTGTAATTATACGATACCACAAATTCATAACGGTACAAGTATTATGTTATTGGCACGAGATAAGATTTGCGAACCATATTTGTGGAATTTATGATTGGCTTGGTTTGTTTTTATTTGGCACTGACTGAGTGGATATCTAATAAAAAGCTTCGATATCAATCTGGCAAACAAAAAGGATGGCAATTTTAGAAGTTGACAATGAATCTGGATTGTATATTTCGTGCAAATATAATATACAATTATACATGCATAACAATACCAGTCATGAATGTTATAATAATAAATACTACAAATTAATTTATCGAAAATTGATGATGGGCCACAATATCGTCATTGTGGACACACTACTGCGATCGCCAACCTGATTGCCCAATGTGGCGATTATAGGCACCTCCTAATGCGACCATACGTATGGATAATAGGAGAGGCTTAACTATGTCCACCTGTGGACTTATATAGGCTAATGGCTCATGTGTGATGAAAGCCTATAAACGTGTAACCGCCAGCCGTTTATTATATGTAGATGGTTTGTTATCACTTCATAATAGCTACTGATCTAAACGGCTAAACACTTTAGTAGGCAAGTAGTTCACTAGTACATGCAATTCGCTTCGTCCGATTGTTTTAAAATTGCCCCCAATTGGAGCAATAAACGGCTTTTATCCGAGCCGCATTTCCTCGCTATACTTACTGAAACTCGTATCTGCAATACTAATTTCATGGAAAAATACCCATATTCACATTGAAAGAAAGGCGAAATTTCTATGAATTCATTGCTTCATAGATCCGAGGTTGTAGTAGAGCTACGATTTGCAATGGAGATACTTTCCGATAGGCTGCTATTGTTATCATTTGCATTTGAAACTATGACACGACATCGTTTAGGAGTACCCTGGATGCTAGAAGGAAAACAAAACATTGAAATGGGTGAGTAGGCTGAATATATCAGTTTAATCGGTTTCCTATGACTATGACACATCTAAGGGAATTTGTGAGTTAAGTTAAGAAGTTTATTCGAATTATTTCAAAAACATGGCTACAAGGAGGGGTGAAACAGTAGGTACATCTTGAACACTAAAGAAATAAAATGATCCAAATTACATTCTAAACCTAAATCTACACACCCTTACATAAAAATTACATGCACACACTTAAACATAATAATTCCTAAAACGACCCCGCGTTACTCGCGATTTTTCCGATGCAAAGGTGCCCATTTGTTAGTTTGAATATTAGATGTTATATACCAGAGAAAAAATACCGAAGTTTACCAACGCTGTAGGTGGGATTTGAACCCACGTCCTCAGCTGAGGTATCTATATTAATTTACGTAGTAAAACTATTAGTGTTACTACTTAAAAAATATTTAATGAAACAATTTGAGTTGGTCCACAAAATATGGAACTGGTGACGTAAGGGTGAAGACACATTTATATTGATTTAAACTTTCACGATTATCACTCATATTTTAAAGTTTACGCGATTAAGACCCGTTTGTCTTTAAAATATGAAGACACATTTATCAGCATGCGTACGCATTTTGTCTATAGAAAATGTCAGTTTAGTATGTAATAGGGCTCGCGGTCGTGTCCGGGTTTCGTGTCAACATTTCTCATACCCGTGTTCGTGTTACACGTACACGGGTTTCTGACCCGATTTACACGGGTAATTAAAGTCCGTGTAAATAATACCCGTCTGCACGGGTACACGGGTACTCGGGTATAATTTACACGGACTTTAATTACCCGCGGGTTCGGGGACGTCCTTGACGAGAAGCCGTGTATGCATAGAAAGTCTGCTTTTTAAGGGTAAATGTATGTACCGAAGGATGGGTCGTGAGACTTAAGAGCTATAGTACAAATGGATAGATAAGCGGAAGGCTAATTGTGTCAAATAGACCTTATTGCGTAACAGATAGAGTCGAAATTTTATAAAAACAAAAAAGTTATATCGGCTGACCTTTCCTGAACACGTATGTTTTGTAGTGTCGAACGAAGCTGCAGGTTACATTCAATAATAGACCTTATTTACATTTGCTCAAATTATTTCGAACCCGTTCGGTTCGGTCTTAAGTACCCGGGTACCCGGGTAGCACGCGGTTTCGTGTAAACGGTATCCGTGTATTGACACGGACACGGGTACCCGGCGGGTTCGTGTAATTCGGGTTCTTAGTACCGTCGGGCTCAAGAACACGGGTATCCGGTTTGGCGGGTTACACGTGTACCGTGAGCCCTAGTATGTAACCGTGTCCAGCTTTCCGCACGCGTACTCATGCTTACACGTTTCATACTAAACAGTCAATTTTATTAAACAAAATGCGTACGCATGCTGATAAGCGTGTCTTCACCCTAAGTCTGTGAATATCCAAAAAAATACTATAACAATACTTGTAATCAAAGTTTGTACAAATCTAATCGAAAACAGTAATCGGATTACCTTTTGCCCAAGTCTGCTTGTAACATTATTTCTTATATATCAATAATAAATAACGAAAGTAAACTGTAATAGGGCATACCCGATTTGCTATTTGTTTCAATTACACTTGTGTCAATATAATACATTACATTGTGTGACAAGTGAACTTAACTGAACTCTTATGGTAGGTAGTATTATCACCTAGGCTAGGTCAATTGTTAGGACTAAACAGTACACCCAGCAACTACAGACAGCTGTCAGTTCAATACATTAGATGTCAAAAAGTGGTATTGTTGATAAATAATGTAGCATTGCATTGACTTCTTAGCTACCGAGCCCTATACCAGCTCACTTCTGAAAGAAAGATTTATTTTAGACTATCATTTAGAAATAGCCTATATTATAACATTTGTAAAATTTTTGCTAACCTTGTAAAAAAACGGGCATGTGTTTTCCACGTGTGTTTTTTTAATGCGTGGAAATAAACGCCGATATTCTACCTAATTATTATCGCCAGATAATAAAGAGGTAATAAACGAGAACCGGATGTAGCCACATCAAAGAAAAACACAGATTAAATATAGGTGCTTAATTGGTTTTTAAATCACTTTTCCATTTTCGTTTACAAAGATGGCTTTTGCTACTTGACTTTGGCTATGGGCACCTATGGGCAACACCGCCCTCAAGTACATTGGAAGAAAAAAAAAGTTGGCTTCCGATTTACACATTAGCTACTGTTACAGAAGATTTTAAAATTAGAACAATTTTAAAATGGTCTTAATTATCTAATCGGGGTATATTAATATCTTTATCCGTACCGTACCGTATCCGTACCACCGTAGCCTATGGGCGCCTGCAACCTCAGGGTGTCACATGCGCGTTGCCGACCCAATAAAAATAACGTTGGCACAACAAAGTGGCTCCACTCTATCTTTATTTAACTTTTCTCATAGCTTATAAAATGAATATAAAATTAAAATACAATACAACATATATATATTAATATTATTATGACATAAATAAGAAATTACATGCAATTGATGCAATAATATTGTACATTTGCACCGAACTTTTATTTTTAATGCACCTTTTGGCATGCCCTTAAAAATGTCGATACCTAAATACTTAATCTTTTATTATGTTAAATAAATGCGATCGTATTTCATAAAACAATATTTGTTTAATAAAATGTAATCCTAATCATAATATTAATTTTGTTGTTTATTATCGGAGATATATTGCTTTTTGTAAAGAAATCTTAAGTTATAATTCATTTTAGATAAAATCTTTATCATAATCCCAACTTTCAGACACACCCATTCAAACAAAACTACGCCAACATCAATTATTTCAATCCTTCACAAACTGAGATCTAAACTCGAATGAAAGTCAAATATCAACGAACAACAAAGTCCATGTTCCTCGCTCGTGGCTGATAAGAGATACCAGATATAGTTGGTGATGATAACCAATGTAATTAAGACCTACCTATACTATAGCCGAACTTCGCTGTTATACGCCCAGTATCATCCTATCCTCCAAAGCGGACGCACGCGTTCACGTTTCGCGATAGAAGGAATTTTTTCGTGTATTTTTATCTTCGTAACAGTAGTTACTGTACTTTACTACCGGTTGAGTTTTGATATTGAAAAACGTGACTTAGAACGTTATCGGCGTGGTTATATTTGTAAATAAACTGATTTAGTGAGTGTTGTGGCTTCTTTCAAAATGCCCTCGGTTAAGTTTGAGAAGTTCATGGCTAAGCTTTCGCTGCCTATTATTGTAAGTTTTTTTACTTGTTGATTTTTCACATTTATTTACGCATAGATAGTTAGGTATTATTTTTATTTTATTTTTTACTTTTAATACTGTTTCAATTTACTGTGTCTGTACTTATTATTCCATCTATGTTTCATTGTACTTTTTTCTTAATGTTGACCTGTAAAAATGTGTCGACCTGTCTATAGCCCTCTTGATAATTCTAGCAAAACTACCTGCTCTACCTAAGGCAAACCGTTTTGGGACACAATACATAACCAACTTTTTTATGTTGATCTCTTTCAAATAACAAAGGAAAATGTACGAAATGCATTTGAATTCCTCACTTTACATAAAAGAAATGTGTGTATGTACGGTATTCATGATATACGTACATATATAATGTACCTACATACATAGATATATGCAGATTACACGCGTGTTTGCGTAAGCCATAGGATAACGCACGTCATATTCTTTGTAAGCAAGCCTTTAATTTTGCAGAGTTTTAGCAACTACATTTAATTACTTTTAATATATTAAACCTAGGTACTATTGTAAATTTAGCAAATCAAAAATTGGTCCAGCGGGGAAAACCCTTAAATGTGCCTTAAATGGTTTTTAACAAGACGTTGACTATTTTTTTATTCCTTTTTTACTACCATCAAAAGTGGTCACGCGGTTCAAATAAATCCAAGTAGCACGTGATAAAGTACTGTAGTGATGTTCCCAGTGAATGGGAATTCATAAAATCATTCAATCAAGCCCTATCAGTCAGTGATTGGCAAATTATCCTATTAACTCATGTTATTGGTCTTATCTGCAGTCATTATTCAATTCATTTCGACGAATGATTCATTTGTGTTTTAACACAAACATTGACAATTAATTGATTACAAATATGGACTATGTAACAATGTATGTTTTGGATACTATTTTCGTTCTATCTATTTTACAAATATTTGTCATGTTTTTGGTGATATGCGTCGTTTTGTTTTCTTTCTGTAGTCTATCATAAATATAACCTATATATTATTATAATTAAAATACTAAGTAACTGTTTGAAAAATATAGCACAAGGTGGCCATACCATATATAACGAAACATGAATCTATTGTTACGGCAATACGATTCTTCGTTCCGGTATTTATTTATGAGCACTTGGTATTGTTTTACATGTTTCTGATAGCGACTGTTCGACAATTGTACCTAATAAAAAAAAAAACGATGACTAAAACTATTAAAAAAAGTAACGGTAAGAAATTCATTCTATTAAATTTAACTTGATTTTTTAATGCAACCGTTTGTGCAGAACGCGACAGAACTTAACACTACGGGAAATAACAATTCCACGGTCCTCATAAACATGTCATTCGATTCCTGAAACGCTAATATTACCTGTTGACCGACCCAGTCCCCGTTCGCCAGTTACATGACCCCGATGACAGACTGGGACGATCGCCAACCGCGACTCTTTGTTTGTTATGGCTGTGCCGCCTATGCCATGAGCGGTAGCGGATGTACATTTTAGGTACTTTGGAAATCAGGTGCATTCGTATGCAGTACTTTTCCTTTATTTCCATCAAACTTTATCTATATGTTTCTTGAATCGAT
>JALPQI010008142.1:0-51015 GCA_025490895.1 Thaumatotibia leucotreta
TAAGCTTATTAATAAGCATTTTCGAATCGTCTGACATTATCAAGAAAGAGAAAAAAAAATCTACTATCTGTCTAAGAATACATTTGTCACCACCCCAACTCCTCCTGCGGGTGTCGTAAGAGTCGACTAAGGGATTGAAGTGTCACTGACCATTATTTGATAAAAGATTGATGATGGGCAGCAGCGTCATCATAGTGGACACATTACTGCGATTGCCAATCCGCTTGCCCAGCGTGGCGATTATGGGCATGTACCCCTTAATGTCTATACGCATAGTTAATAGGAGAGGCCTATGTTCAGCAGTGTACTATCATAGGCTGTTTATGACTCTAATGACGCCTTCGTTTGAGTACTTTGAGTGAAAGAGAAATATCCTCAAAATTTACGAATTTCGATTTTCGCGGTAGTAGGCCTGTGTTGGACAGGAAGAGAGGCTACCCTCAACAGTGAGCGATAATGGCTGAAAATGATACTGATGATGATGATACATCGATGTTGCTTCAATATTAGCCAAAATCATATAATATGAACGATAATAACATAACAGAGTAACACATCCGTTGAAAAGGTCAGACTAAAATATGCGAACACATTACTCCTCTTTTGTGCATTGAGCAATGATAATGACACGAAAATCACAATTACGATTAACATTTGGTAATCGCTGTTTTATGTAAGAGTGTTAAAAATTGAATTTAGTTGTTTTTACAGTTAGTCGACTTCAAAGAGATGTATCCACAATTTCATATTACTTAATATTATGTACAATGGACCCATAAGGAACGGAACACATGTTAACAGCGGATTTCTAACAAAAGAAGTTAAAAATGGCATACTTATGCCAGATTCCGTCTATTTTCCGTTTAATTTTGTCAGCCTCCGTAGCTTAGTTGGTAGTGATCCTGCCTACAAAGCTGGAGGTTCCGGGTTCGAATCCCAGCGAGGGCAGTATTTGTGTATTTATTTATGACAAATATTCATTCCTTGGTCATGGCTGTCTATGTATTTAAGTATAATATATGTATCTATCTATTATATAATATATCGTCGCCTGGTACCCACATCACAAGCCTTAATTGAACTTACCGTGGGACTAGGTCGATTTTTGTGTAAGATGTCACAAGATATTTATTTATTTATTATTATTATTTATTATTTATATATATAATTTATAGATACAAATAGATACTTAAATACATAGACAACCAAGGACCACGACCAAGGAGCAAATATTTGTGCTAAACAAAATACACAAATAATGCCCTCGCCGGGATTTGAACCCGGGACCTCCTGCTTCCTAAGCAGGGTCACCCAACCAACTAGGCTACGGAGGTTGACATTTTTCCTTCAATATTAAGAACAAGTCCGCTGGATGCGGGTGGCGCAGGACCGGCCATTGTGGCAATCTTTTGGGGAGGCCTATGTTCAGCAGTGGAAGTCTTTCGGCTGATATGATGATTTTTATTTTATTTTTTATTATACATACAATTTCACAGCATTACAGAGATAACAAAAACACACAACATACAATATGTCATAATATCAAGGAAAACACACAAAAATTGCGTATAAAAGCTAGTTTTCGAAACAAAACGGCCGGTTTAATCTTGACTACAATTTGAAGCCATTACACGCAATAGCACTGTGGGAGACTTGTGAAACGGAGATGTGAATCTGCTGTGAACCTGTGGTTACACGTTGTTTAGATATTTCTGGGTGTGTACCAAAATTGTGATTTATATTTATAGCCTACAATCTAAATCAAACAGTAACAAGACCAGGGGAATCGGACGAAGAGATCATTACCATTGTCAATTTATCAATTTATCATAAAAAACATGCACACATTATTGTATCGAGGAGTTTTTTTTTTTATTTTTCATCACGCCTGTTCGGTAAGTGCGCCAATACGCTGCGGTGATGCGCGCCGTAGGTGTGTCATTACGTCATAGTAGGCCGTTAAGGATTTTCATACAACATTACGCCGCACTAGCGCGGTCCGGCGCACGCCGCGCGCCGCGCCGAGATTTCTTTTATGAAAATGGTGAAATTAAGTCTTCCCTGATTTAGACCATTTTAGAGTAGTTTTGTGAAAATATATTGTTTTATTTACTTTTTTGCATCACAGGTGTGATGAAAAACATTGTGTGTACCACGGGCGGTACAAGAATTATGAACTCGTGTGAAGTAAAGCCCGCGCCTTCGGCTTGGGCTTTACTTTCACACTCGTTCGCAAATTCTTACTTACCGCCCTAAATACACAATGTACTATAATGTTATCGTATAGGGTATATTTTGGAAATAAGAACATGTCGGGCCATGCTCAGTGTAGTAGGGTCCGAGTTATTAAAAAACGGCTGGACCGATTATGTTCGAAATAGTTTTATTTTCAAGTATTCTATAATTCCACTATTCATGATTTTTTTCATATTTTTTGGACCTTTGGATCAAAAGGGGACAATTTTTTCCTTCTGGAGCAAAGATTATCGATTATTTCCGAAAAAATTGACTTTAGAAAAACTTGCTTTTAAGACCCTTATTCTTTTTAAGTGACCTATTCAATGATACCCTACACTATAGGATTACGGCAAATAAAAAAAAAATCATCCCCTCTTCACCAGTTGGGGACGTACCAAAAAAAAAATATTTTTCTAGTTTTTATTGTACCACTTTGTTGGTATGATTAATATGTACAGCTGTAGGTACCAAATTGCAGATTTCTAGTATTAACGGCCACTGAGCTATGCTGCGGACAGACGGACAGACGGACATGGCGAAACAATAAAGGTTCCGTTTTTGCCATTTTGGCTACGGAATCCTAAACACACGTTTATTATTGTATGTATCCCTTATATACCTATCTATTGTATTCTACTTTTTAGTATTTGTTATTATAGCGGCAACAGAAATAAATACAGCTTCTGTGAAAATTTTAACTGTTACAATTTCAACTGTCTAAACTACGTATTACGATTCACGAAATACAGCCTGACAGATTCAGATACAGATGATAGACGGACAGATAGACAACAGAGCCTTAATAATATAGTCCCGTTTAAATCCTTGGCTACGGAACCCTAAAAAGGCACGCATGTAATTACTGACTTGACAAATACAAAACGCGTCAACGGAAAAAAAACGAGCTGTATTAATTGTCAGTGGTATCTGAAAAAAAAAAACAAATATGGCTGACTTTTTATAATATTTGACGTTTCTTACACAATACATATCGTGAAACACGTTCGCATATATATTTTTACATTGATACTAATAAATATCAATAAGTTTAATTACAATTGTTTGCTAAACGTCTGCGGATCACGAACCCTGTAAAGTGTTCGAAACGTCGGAATGAAGTTAAAGTTAGTTAATATACGCGAGTTTATCCGTTTCCATAGTTTTATTTCATGTGTAATCCTCGCGGTAACCGACGAATATATTATAAAAGTTTAAGATTTTAAGTTCGAAATTAAACCAAGATTGTGTTCTAAAAGTGCGTGATTATGGAATAATGCAAGTTTTTAGGTTTGTTGGCATTTTTTTAGATTCTACTGACGATTGGTTTAGTATTTTATATTTTTGGACATCCTTACACAAATCGACCTAGTCCCACGGTAAGCTCAATTAAGGCTTGTGATGTGGGTACCAGGCGACGATATATATAATAGATAGATACATATACATAGATACTTAAATACATAGACAGCCATGACCAAGGAACAAATATTTGTGATAAATAAATACTCAAATAATGCTCTCGCTGGGATTCGAACCCGGAACCTCCAGCTTCGTAGGCAGGGTTACTACCAACAAGGCTACGGAGGTCGACAAACATTAATATATCATTTTACACATTTCCAAACAAAAGTATATTTTCTTAACCAAGGAAGCGAACAGTGAAACCACAATTATGGCAGCAATATGTGTCGAGACACAGATACGCTGTGGTCGGCGGCAGGTTTAGCCGTTTAATTATTACTTTGTTTCGGTTTAAATTGCATTATTTGTATTGTTACAAACCTACATACAAATTAACAAACAGAGGTAAACATTTGATAATAGTATTTTTTCTACTCCCGTACTTTTACTTATCATTTACAGGGCCGTGAACACACCTTTAACTCCCTACCTTATATGTAGATGTCAAGATAAATCTATATTGTCTATTCCCTATAAACGCATTCGGGCATACACGCAGTGCGTTTTTTTGATTTTAAGACACAAACAACAACAACGTAAGTGTATACAAGACGTAATGAAATACATGGCTGCCAACCTAATTTTAAATGTCATTTCTGATGAATCGTAAACCATTAGAGGAGCTTTCTTTTTTAATTTTGATGTCTCCCGCCCGACGTTGATTATTGATAAAATTGTGTTTGACTAAGAATATTTCTCAAATTTACAATTTTATTTGAAAATAAGTGCGTGGTCGTAGAAAAAGTATTGTATGCAACATTGTTTAACTGAGTCAAAAAATTCTTTCTTTCTTTCTTCACTCACTTTTTTTGACCTCCCTTAAACAAAGGTTGCATAAAATACTATAATGCAACCGTACATAATGAGTGGCATTAAAATACAAAAATGTTTTATCAAACGAGCGTAGCGAGTCATGTCATGTTGAATGTCATGCGGTTTATATTAAGAAGACGAGTGTAGTACCGATTTTTGTACCGAAATTTAAATTTGGCACAACAACTGGGTCCCTGTTCTAGTATCCACAGATATTAAGAATATCGATATGAAATGTCAAAACAGTGCGGTACTGATCCAATAGTTAGCGGTAGCCGTAGGATACGGAGGCCTATGACTTCAGTAATAGTAATATTTAAAATTTGTCACATCTGTCACCATGGTAAAATAGGGGCCTGAAACTTAATTTCATATTACTGTGCAGTTTTCATTCCTGTACAGATAGTGCTTTGTTTACCCACTCGTTTCAAGAAGTGGTGTGAGGTGTGTTGCCACTGATGACTAGGTACGGAGATGTGGGCGCTCACTATGGGCCTGATCAAAAAGCTCAAAGTCACTGAGAGGGCAATGGAGAGAGCAATGCTCGGAGTTTCCTTGCGTGATCGAATCAAAACGAGGAGATCCGCAAGAGGACCAAAGTAACCGACATAGCTCTCAGAATTGCCAGACTTAAGTGCCAGAGTTAACCTGGTCAAGGTCGCGGGAACCCGCTGGAGGCAAGCAGCGCAGAACCGGTCATATTGGCGATCATTTGGGGGAGGCCTATTTCCAGCAGTGGACGTCTTTTGGCTAAAATGATGATGATGATAATCTGAAACTGTAGCAGGAAAGCGGACCCTGGCAAAGGTCGGGATAACGCTAGGTAGAAGTTCTAATCTGGGAAAACTCGTGGATAGGAAAATGGAAGCAAATTCACCCAAGTACTAGTTAATAAAAGGTATACTTTGGAGTTATAGAAAGTACCTATTTACTGTCAGAGAAATAATAAAATACAAAAGATTCAAATATTTTATGGTATCAAGGGCCCAATGCGTGAGAAGTAGCGACAGCAACACAATACATATCTTATCACTTCGTATAATTCACATTATTATTTTAAAGTTACCAATTACTCTGTAATTGTACTAATAAACAGATTTCGCAATTAGCAGGCAGATAAAACTAATCACAACCTTTGATGGGTTAGTCTAAGTCACTGGTCTCACCGCGAGGTACTAAGCTATGAACTATCGGCTATAAACACGAACAAAAGATACGCACTCCCGTGTCTCTTTAAACGGGAGTGCGTGTCCTTTCTTTGTGTTTATAGCCGATGTTACGGCTTGGAGGTAAGATAGCCGGTGGAATTACTGGCATAGATAGAGGCAATCTATCTGGGTTCTTGTCAGTCGGAAAAACTAAATTTTTCCACTTGGTGGTCAAAAGTTAAGAGCTTGTATAAATT
Source organism: Thaumatotibia leucotreta (assembly GCA_025490895.1). Classification (NCBI taxonomy): domain Eukaryota; kingdom Metazoa; phylum Arthropoda; class Insecta; order Lepidoptera; family Tortricidae; genus Thaumatotibia; species Thaumatotibia leucotreta. Next base: position 5,918 of record JALPQI010008142.1, read on the forward strand.
TTTGTTAGGATTTTATTGCGTAGGGCTGTATACCGGCGAACCTAGTTGTACCGTCAATTGTTTTATCCCAAAATTAGTACACGAATTCCTTAACTTTATGTATGTACACCGAAAAGACGATAACCTAAATCTGACAATGACCCATCTAAGTCCTCAGGGTAGGCAGCGCACAGGCGATTTATTGGTCACTATTTCCATGGGCCTCAGTGCCTGCTTTCCATCAGGTGGGCTGACAGCTCTGTTGTCTACCTCGTCACATAAAAAAAAAAACAAGAAACCCTTTACCAGGTCGTCGCTCCATCTTGTTTGGGGCATTGCTTGGGGCTGCGTCGTCCAGTGCGTGGTCGGCACTCGAGAACACGTCGACCCCCCACAGTTTAATAGCATGAAAATTTGGGTCAAACTTAAAATCATGTTATGAGTCTTTCCGGTAGACATTTTAAAAATTAAGGGCTACCTATAGTATGAGAGTTCATTTTCTTATTAAACCATTATTGTCATTTAAAGGCACTCCTTTCCTATTAAATCGTATGATAAAAATCACGACTACACTCTTACCAGTTGCTTACTATTGGCCACAGGAAAGAGGGGCTCTACAGTTCAGCCGAACACGCACTTTTTCTCTCCTGTGGTCGATAGTTAATAGTTCATAAGTTTCGGAAAAACTCATTGGTACGAGCCAGGATTTGAAACCACGACATCCGGATTGCAAGTCAAACGTCTAAACCACTGAGCCACCACCGCTTATCTAATTATATACAAACGATACAATTTTATCTCAGTAAATAAACTAAGAAATGACAATTAACGAAATGACAATTATCATTTTATCTCACTAAATAAACTAAGAAATGACAATTAACGAATCAACACTCTCATGAACTTAAAGGGACTAACGTGGGAAAGAGCGACAGCAACGCAAGCACAATTTATCGCATCACATTTTTATAATATAGAGAAAAGATAAGTATCATTCCCATAATGGTTAATTCCATGTGTTAATTTTCTGTCAAAGTCATTCGCATTTATGAGATACCTTGAACAAAGAGTGATCAAACCTTTAACTGCCAAGTTGATCAACCTATGATAGTCTACTGCTGGACGTAGGCCTCTCTTATTAACTATGCGTATAGACGCATTAGGAGGTAAATGCCCAAGATCGCCACGCTGGGCAAGCGGATTAGCGATCGCAGTAATGTGTCCACTATGATGACACTGCTGCCCATCATCAATCTTTTATCAAATAATGGTCAGTGACACTTCAATCCCTTATTCTACTCTTACGACACCCGCAGGAGGAGTTGAGGTGGTGACAAATGTATTCTTACTGCCGTCACCACACGGGCCGTGTGGATATTTTAACAGTGGATATACTCGTATTTTAGGTAATCATCAAACAAAAAAAAACCGACGTCAACCAATTTTTATTTTTCTGCAATATTTGTTTTGGGATTTCGTCCACCCATAAATTGTAATATTTACTTTGTCTCTGTTTTGTGCCTCTAGTTGATGTTTGCCGTTTAAAAATTTGCGTCAAGTCTATCGTCATTTCCATTGCCTGATGTCGTGTGTTCCTTGGTAAAGGCTGTCTATGTATTTAAGTATCTATTATATATATCGTCGCCTGGTACCCACATTACAAGCCTTAGTTGAGCTTACCGTGGGACTAGGTCGATTTGTGTAAGATGTCCCAAGATATTTATTTATTTATTTACGGTGCTCCTTAAACTATGCAAACACGCATTTTACTGGTGTCAATAAGCTCTTACCCTTATGGACTACCTACAAACATGGACTACATGCATGTTTACATAACTTAAGTAGCATAATTCTGCCTAAAACTAGCGTGACACAGGTGACCGTAACCATGGCAATAACAGAAAAATGTAGATTCACCCATAGTCACTTTTACGACATAATTATATTTTAAGATGTGGCGATTGCAGGCAGACGACGATATTAGGTACTTCGTCGTCATGACCCGTACCATTACTTAATTATACCTACTATACTTAAATTAACAGGGTCAATATCATTGTTATCGAGCTTGCTCTTCTTGAAAATGGGAATGTAATACCTACTTTCAATTCGCATAAAAGCAATCTTTCCATGCAAGGTCGGTTACGTAATGCTGTGGCAGAATTTTGAAACTTAAATAATAATATCAAACATTTATCTGATTGTAGCAAGCAGGCTTTTCATATCAATTGAACTATTTAATGCATAATATTTTCTTCGGTTACCGCGAGGATTACACATGAAATTAAACTATGAAAAACGGATAAACTCGCGTATATTAACTAATAGTTAAGATATACTACAAATGTATTTGGAAAAAGAGTTGTCCCGCTGAGTTTCTTGCGGTCCTAATATTGGGATACCTTCCTAACAATACAATCGTACCAAGGAAGGAAATACTTCTCAGACAGAGGCGTAGGGATAGAACCGGCGTAGATTATTTATTTTGTCTCTTGTCTTCATTCTGAAAATACTTGTAATGAATAACTAGCTTAATTTGCAAATTTAGTATGTACAATTGTACATCCACCCTTAAAATTTATTGTCTATGGTTTAGTACATTTATCTTTGGTGGGTAGTTTTGTACTTATTTTTCTTATTTTAATGGAGGTAGATCTATCAAATTTCCTCCATTGTCAGTCATCCGCAGACTACGAACCCTTTAAAGTGTTAGAAACGATTGGCGGTTGAGTGTCGATAGCGGGCGGTCGTTCGTTATTTTTTGAAAATTGTTTTCTGAATAAGCGTAAAAAACAATAGTTGCTGTTCTGTTCTTTTCTGTGGTGGACGGTGGTGAGTAGGTAGTAAGTAGTTTTAGTAAAGTATTTGTGTAAAATACGAACTAACAATTTTATTTTTAAGTTAGTGGGTAGTCAAAGTCAGCATCCTCATGAATGAGGATGCTGACTCGGATGATCCCGGAGAGGGATATTTTCGGCCCTTTTCAAGGAATGTTAGTTTAAAAGATTACGAAATTTTTGAGAACTCGCAAAACCTCATCCCTGCAATGGGGAGGTCAAAGCAACTAAGATTCAGGAGAGCCCAGGAGAAGGAGCTATTCAATAAACGAAATAATGAGCGATCTCGATCTAGATCTCCATCAACGCTGGAGCAATCATCTGTTCCGGATGGGAGTATAACAACCCAGACTCCGGCCTTAACAGATACACAAATTCAACCCGGCCAAAATTCATTGTCACAGCCTCAGACATTATCCACCCCACCGGCACATTTGATTGCTCCGACGCCAGTGGAACTATCTGGTCAAACACCTTCTTCTGTTTTCACCCCCGCTGGGCGTGAAAGGTATACTTGTAAGGATCAGGGTCCATTTGTTGTTCATGTGGAAAAGCAGGAGTTGACTCCAAACTCGGGAACTATCTTACACCCAGTATCATTTGGACTTTTTATACAAAAAAGAAAACGTGAATTTCCCAATGTTGTGGAGGGTAGTATAAAGCGAATAGGTCGTAACCGAGCGTCGCTTTGCTTCTATTCAGCGGAAGATGCAAACTCGTTCCTAGATTCTCCCACATTGGCTCAGAATAAATATAGGGCTTTTGTTCCGACTTTTAATGTAACCAGATTAGGCTTGGTGCGGGGAGTCCCGGCAGAGTGGACCCCTGAGGAAGTTGTCGAGCATATGCGGGTTCCTGAAAACTCAGGGGGCGCTACCCCAACTAAAATAAGGCGATTAAATTTCAAAAAGTTGAAGCCCGACGGGTCTTATAGCTGGCTACCCTCGGAGACCGTGGTGATTACCTTCGACGGTCAGTGTCTTCCAAAGAGAGTATTCCTCTGTCTTAATTCTCTCCCAGTCGAGCAATACCAATATCCAACTGTACAATGTTTTAAGTGTTGCCGGTTTGGGCATACAAAAGAGAAGTGTCGCTCCCTCCCCCGCTGTTTCCGGTGTGGTGGGGCACATACAGGTGATACTTGCACAATTGACATGGATACACAGGAGGCATTTTGTTGTAACTGCCCACAGGAAGTAGCAAGAGGCCACTACGCTAATAGTAAATCGTGCCCGCAATTTATACGCCAGGAGGCCATTAAAAAAACAATGTCAGATCAAAATATTTCGTATGTTGAGGCATCCAACCTGCATGCTAAAGTCAGTCGTAAATCCTACGCAAATGTAACTGCTCCCTCCCAGCTATCCCCCCCCCAAGGCACTCACTCTTATAAGAAAACTATTTTTCGACAACCTCGGTCGACGCCCCACATGCCTAAAGGTTACGACAGAAGTGCTCACGAGGCTATAATTAGGGACCCGGTCGTGGAGTCTAGACCCGTTTATGAAGAGCAAATACCCAAAGTCAACTTAATTGACAAGATAATTAAAATGCTTTCTGGTATAATCAAAATAATTTCCCCATCCAGCCCCTGGGCTGACCCATCATTGTTATCCCACGTTGCACCTGTTATTTCTTCTCTTCTGCTTTCTTTTAATAATGGCTCAAGTAGTTCTACAGTGGAATTGCCGTAGTATAACGAATAAAAAACATGAATTACTCTTCTTGATAAATAAGTATAACCCTAGTATTTTGGCCATATCAGAGATTTGGTTAAAACACGACTCTAACTTTAATTTACCTAGCTATACTTCATTAAAGGACTGTCGGTCAGATGGACGAGCCGGTTGTGCGCTTTTCATCAGAGAACATGTTTCATTTTCCCCATTACACATCCCTTTAGGTAATTGCGATTTTCACCTAACTGGTGCTCGAGTGGATGGAATTACTTTTTTGTCTATTTATATACCTAGCCCTACCTCTACAATACTTCGAGAATTAAAACAATTAATTGACAATCTCCCACAGCCGGTTATTATTTTAGGCGACTTTAATGTTCATCATCATCTATGGGGATGTCATAAAATTGACGCCCTTGGTGAACAACTATTGGAAATCTTAGATTCTGCTAACTTATGTATTTTGAATTCAGGCGCACCAACTTTACGTACCTCTCCCACCCAAGCGAATAGTGCAGTGGACCTGTCTCTCTCATCTCCCACTCTTGCTTCTCAAAGTACGTGGGAAGTGTTAGATAGCACTTATGGTAGTGACCACTTCCCTATTCTCATCAGTTTTCTTACAGCACTTTCCCTCCAAGAACAACGAAGTACTTTTCAGCCCCTTCTAGCGTACAATATCAATGGTGCCGATTGGGAAACTTATAAAAAATACCTTGACACAGAAGTTAAATATTTATCCCCTATTATGCCTCAATCAATTGAATTATGCTCTAAAAAAATAATTTACGCTATAAAATCAGCTGCAGATAAAGTATTTCCCCTCAAGAATACAGCAGTAGGCAAACTTCCCTCTCCGCCTTGGTGGGATAAGGAGTGCACCAAAGCGGTGAAAGAAAGAAAAAAAACCGAACGTTTATACGCATTAAATATGTCTAATGAAAACTATGAAATTCTAATAAAAGTTATGGGCGAAACTAAATCCTTACTGCACAATAAAAAGTCAGAAGGCTGGAAATCTTTTTGCTCATCTTTGAAACCTTCAACTCCGGATGTGCTAGTCTGGAATAACATACGCAGGTTTAGAAGGTCATACAACCCTCGTAGTCACTCTTTTCCTTCATCGCTTCACTGGGCAGAATCCTTTCTAACTAAAATTGCTCCCCCATATGTCCCGAATGTACTAGATTCTCCCATAGGACTTCTTAACAATAATTCAACTGATCCGTTAGACCAAATTTTCACACTCACAGAACTTAAGAACGTACTTAGATCTGTCAGGGACTCTGCCCCGGGTTGTGATGGAATTACATATTCCTTCATATCTAAGGCTGGGGACGCCTTCCTCAAATATTTTCTAGATTTATTGAACTGTATACTCCTTTGTGGCCATCCGCCGTCTGCTTGGAAAGTTCAACTGATTATGCCTATTTTAAAAGCCTCGAGAGATCCAAATAATCCCGAGTCATACCGCCCGATAGCTCTTTCCTCTGTCTTGATGAAGATTCTTGAACATCTCATTAAAAACCGGTTAGAATGGTTTGTAGAAAGTCGTGAGCTACTGGGAAATTCCCAATTCGGATTTAGAAAAGGCAAAAGCACTGTAGACAGTTTGGGTATTTTTACATCCGATGTTAGACTCTCGTTCTCCAATGGTGCATCAGTGGTAGCCGTATTTCTGGATGTCGAGGCTGCCTATGACAACGTCCAGCTCCCCATTCTCAGGGAAAAATTCCGCCAGCTGAGAATCCCGGTGAGGCTGGCCACTCTCATTGGCAATCTTCTTTCAGAACGGCAGGTTATATTTCGTGGCAGAGACTCTTCTATTAATCCTTCGAGAACAGTCTGGCGTGGCTTGCCACAGGGATCTGTCCTGAGTCCTCTATTGTATAACCTTTACACCTATGATTTGGAGAGGGCAGTTAATGGGTGTCAGATTTTACAATACGCGGATGACCTACTGATTTATTGTACAAATAGAGATATTGATACGGCCTGTGGCGCGATAAATAATTCCTTACAGTCACTTAATGCCTGGCTTATAAATAACGGGCTGTCCCTCTCTCCCAGTAAAAGCTGTGCTGTGTTATTCTCGCGTAAAAAAGTATTACCACCGATTACAGTGGCCATCAATGATTCTTTAATCCCTGTTAGTTCCTCATATAAATTCTTAGGAGTCATTTTAGACTCCAAATTAAATGGTTCACTCCACTTTGATTACCTGGTTAAGAAATGTGAACGAGGAATCAATACTCTAAGATGCCTGTCCGGAGTTTGGTGGGGCGCCCATCCTACCTCTCTCAGATTATTATACAATGCCATAGTTAGGAGTGTATTAGATTATGGTACGTTTCTATTGGAGCCGGGGAACAAAACAGGTTTTAGAAAATTAGACCTCATTCAATCAAAGGCGCTGAGAATTATTACAGGGGCAATGAAATCTAGCCCAATCAATGCCTTGCAGGTGGAATGTGCTGAACCTCCTCTTCAACTACGCAGGCAGTTTCTGTCTGATAGCTATTTTTTCCGCTCGCTTCAATTTTCTCACCACCCCATTATTCACCGAGTGTATGATTTGAAAGGTATTCCCTGGCCGAATAATAGGAGCCCCCCATGCCTTGTTAGCAGTTTATTGAAATTTAAATCTATCAAAGACCCTGTATTCCACTCTCGTAGACTCCCGCTTTTTGAAGTAGAATATGAATCCGTTATTTATCAACCCCGCGTTATACTAAATTTTGACATCTGTCATGATGACCCACATGCAGACGAATACCTTCGCCAAATCTTGTCTCAAGAGTGGCAGGATTGGAATACTATTTACTGTGATGCATCTAAACTTTCTGAACTTGGTTGCGTAGGGGTTGGTATCTTTCACTCACAGTATAACGCTTCCCTTAAAGTGAAATATCCTCCAGAAACCTCCGTATTTACTGGCGAGTGTGTAGGCGTGTTGGAAAGCGTAAAATATATTCTGCAACATAATTTAAACAAATCAATCGTTTTTTCTGACTCCCGTAGTTGTTTACAAGCCTTAATCTCTAATCCTTTTGCTGTTAAAGTTCACAATCCAATTGTATACGAAATTAAGGATAAACTTTTAACTTGTAAAAAAAGAGGATTTGAAGTCGCTCTGGTATGGATCCCTGGTCATTCAGGGGTATCTGGGAATGAGGTAGTTGACCAGATAGCTAAGAAAGCGGTGGTGAGTGGAGAAAAAAAATGTTTTAAAAATTACTGCCATGATATAGCCCCCTTAGCATCGAAGTTCTTATTTCGAACGTGGTCATCCTCCTGGACTAAAACAAGTAAAACCCGAGGAAAAATTTTCTCCCTTGTCCAACCCACAGTCACAAGAAAACCTTGGTTTTCAAAAATTGTCATCCCAAAACAATTTTGTTCGACAATTATTCGAATGAGATTGAGCCACTGTAGTAGTCCTTCTCATTTAGCTAAAATCCATGTCCGTGACTCCTCTTTGTGTGAGTGTGGGTTGGATGAAGGTGATCTCAACCACATCTTCCTTGCTTGCCACCTCTATAATAATACTAATCTTTATAAAGAGTTGATTAGATTAAAAATTCCTTTTCCAGCCCGTATTTTAGATTTAATTAAGTGTGATAACAAAGAAATTGTCGAAGCTTTGTGCTCTTTTTGTGAACTGAATGAGATTAAATTATGAGCACAAGTTTGTGTGTGAGTAGATATATGTTCATGTATGTATATATAGGTACCTAGATATATACATTACTAGATATGCATAATATTATTGTTAATATGGTTAAAGTACTAATCTGTTAGTTTTGGCAAGGTTAGTAGTATAAGTAAGTAGTTTTTGTTTCCCAACTTAGTATGGGTAAGTAGTTGGATTTTTTTTCTTTTGGTGTCCGCGAATAGCAACTATAATTATTATTAGTAGCGTCTCATATTTACGAAATGTTTTCTTGATATGAAATCGACATGACACTGGCTAATGAACCGGTATAGCCATTGAAAAAAAAAAAAAAAAAAAAAAAAAAAAAAGTGTTAGAAACGTCGGAATGAAGTTCAAATTAGTTAATATTCGCGAGTTTATCCGTTTTTCATAGTTTCATTTCATCTATTTAATGCAATTACAAATCAAATCCCCTACAATTATTTTGTTGACATTTTTACTTATGCCTACTGAATCTCATTTTAATTGCTAAGAATATAATTTAATAGAGTAGAAGAATTTACTTTAATCTCAAAACTTACTGATTGGTTGTTATTGATGCTATAGCATGATCCACCACATTTCCTAAAATATCCCAAAATGTTTCGAAACATTCCTTTTTTGTTCTGAGGAATCTGGTAACATAAAAGAAACATCTCTTCCATACTATCAATTCAATTCAATTCAATTTCTTTAATGTAAATAATAACACATGTCAATCAAATATACTTACAACTACATTAAATCATATTACCTAACACAATTATTTCACAAAAAAAATGTATACATTAGAAAACTAAAAACAATTAAATAAGATTATAAAATTTCTCAATACTATAAAATGCATTTTTGATTAAAAAGTCCTTTAGTTTTTTTACAAACATCTCATAAGAAGGAGCCTCTTTGATTTCCGGGCTTAAGGCCCTGAATGTTTGAGGGTGGTTTCCCTGACACGTCGCCGGCAGCGGGTAACCGACGACGTGTCGGAGAAACCACCCTCAAACATTCGCGAACAAAACATTCGAACGTCGTCGGCGGCGGACACGCGTCGGTCGCCGGCCGCCGACCAGAAAACCCACGGCCTAAGCAATTGTACATTTTAATGCCAACTACCCTCAGTGAGTGCGACGATTTCTCTAGTCGGACTAAGACTGGATTTAGATCGCGGCCCGTTTTTCTCTGACTTAGCAACCTCTAGAAAGAACAGGCATGGGGTTATTAGAATTTTCAATTTAATAAAATGCTGCCAATATTCAGGATTCAGGACATGTTTGGAAATGTGGTGGATCTTGCTCAGCATCATTGACTCGATCAGCCTACCGATTTTTATAAATATCGGAAATTGTACAAACTCTTTGAGAATAATTTAATGATTTTCTGCTGTCCGTACATTTCCCACAGAGGAAACAAACGGCGGTTGCAACGCAATACGCAGTTTTTAATCGCTCATTATTCTTTTCTTGTCTGTCTGTCTGTCACTGGGTTGATTCAATGGCAATACGTTAAAGTCACGTCTATGAAGACAAATAGTCGCTATACTTACTAAACCTCGTATCTACAGCAATCGATTCATGGAGATCTCACCTTTGTTTCACTCTTAATAAGGGTGTTTTTTTTTATGAGATGAAGGTAGACAACTTAGCTCTCCGCCCACCTGATGGAAAGCAGGAACTGTGGCCCATGGACATAGTGACCAAAAAATCGCCTATGCGCTGCCTACCATAAGGACTTAGATGGATTGCCTCTATCTATGCCAATCCTACCCCCCCAACCGCAATAACTATTTACCGGCAGGTTAACTGGTCAGACGGTGGTAGCTATCCGGGCGGACCCTGCACGAGGTCCTACCACCAGGAAAAGGGTGGTTTTCCCATCAAATGAGTGTTGCAGACACTTGCCCCCCCTCACACTGGACTTTTGTATGCCTAGGTGCAGTTTTATGTATTAAATACTATCATGTCATAGGGCAGTGCCCCCCCCCCCCCCTTAATGAAGTTCTGGACCATAGTTGCTGTATTGGACCACATTTGGGTGGGTTTGCAGTACTTACTCCATTTTAAAGAATACAATTTCGTGATTGGGCACGTAAGAGTGATTATTCGCTCTTTCGTAATTACCAATTAATTATCAAGGAATGTATCAATTTATCGGCTGCGTTTTCGCATTCGAATACTTTTTCTTTCTTACAAGTTAATTACATTAAAACGAACTAATTAATTTTTCCTTTTTCATAATACGTACATTTTTGTACAATTTGTAGCAATGACGTCTTGGGGAAATTAGTGTTTTCTTTTCACTCTGCTAAATACGGAATGAAGTTACCACTCTGCAATATTAATTACGTGTTCAATATCTTAAAAAAAATTATAAAAATCGGTTCACGATTCTCCGAGATATTGAGTAACAGAGATACAAAAAAATCTGTTGAGAAACACCTCCTTTTTTGAAGTCGGTCAGAAATACTAAAATAATGTCTGATTGTAATAGTGTCTATCTTATCATTATCATCATATTCAGCCGTTATTCGCCCACTGCTGAGCATAGGCCTCTCTTCTTGTTCGCCACTGGTCCCGGTCCTGAGCTAGCCTCATCCGAAAGTGACCCGTATTCTTTCGAATATCCGTCCACCCATCGAGCGGTCGGACGCCCTGCGCTTCTAGGAGAAAAAAATTAGATTATTTCGAGGAATTAATTCCTAACAGTCTGGAAATCATTTTAATATATTCATTTAATCCTAAATGGATGAAATACGAATTCACTTAACTTTAAAGCAAATTATCGTTTATTTTCAGTATTTTGCTTGTAGGTCGTAACCGGTACTTTGGATGGAAAACTCATTCGAATGGTTAGGAATTCATTTCGAAAAACGTTTATTATGGAACTAATTTTCTTGTCCTAATCACAGGTGCCTGGTACCCAATATTATAGGTACCTAATGTTTAATATTGGTGCGTTTATGCGAATGGCTATGGCAAGAGTCGATTGCAACAAAAATGTACATACCTAGTTAAGGCCTGCAAAAACAAAAATCACGATCGCGTCAATTCTGTTACTAAAATTAGTCATACAAACTATGTGGTATATTCTGTCCAATAAATTACGGAAGCAGTAAAAAGGGGGTAAATTTAAAAGAGGTTCTTATTGTTGATCGCTCATAGAAAAAAAAATTTTTTTTCGTCCTTTTTCAGTGCTAAAAATTGCTACAAAATATTTTACTTCGTAACTCAAAAAATTATCACGTTAAATCTAGTTCTCATTAGAAGCCTTTAATTATGTACGACTTTTATGTAAACATCCCGTAAACCGTAAATGGAGCTCGAGAAAGCTACACATTATCGACAATTATTTCAGGAAGAAATAAAAATTCAAATTAGATTTGACGATTTCATTCAATAAGCAACTGTAGAAAAAAGTACTTCATACCTTGTAAAATTGATTTATAATGTATCGGTGGCATTAACATTCATATCGTGTGCAAACACGCAAATGTACAGGCTACCTATTGAAAGAATTGGACGAAATATATGGATTCTCATACAAATTATCTGAATCGACTAATTAATGAGAAACTTGTCAATCCATTACGCATCCCGCTGGTAATATTTTACGTATTGGTGCATGAGTAAGGTGGTGGTAGCTCATGATAAGCACACTAAGCTATGCTAGCTATTTTACGCTTGTATCCCATGGGCCATGGGCACACCGATAGCGGTCACGAGCGCGTGCACGCCACGCAACGTTGTGCCATCTAATATGACATTTACATACGCTACAACGAGCAAGCCACGCACACGCGTACGTACGTGCTGCATACGTATCCGGTGTGGCTTGGCTTCGTCGGATAGTTTTACGGTACCCCAAATCTTTAGGCCTGCCGTCAATCCTTAACCTCCTGCCTCCCAGAGGCCTATTGAAACGTCTCCTTAAACAAAAGAAATTCTAATTATTGGATGTCATATACCAAAGAAAAATCGACCAAGATCACCAACGTCCCAGGTGGGGACCGAACCCAAGTGCTCAGCTTTCGCGGCTCGGCTACTCGGTCTTAGCAACCACCAGTCAATTTTCTCGGGTATATGCAATGCTAGGCGCCTTTGACCACCTCGGACGTTGGTGATCTTAGTCGGTTTTTTCTTGGAATATGACATCCAATATTTATAATTTATATATATATAAAAAAAAAAAAAGTATAGTATTAAGTAAAGTCCATTCATCCTTAGTTGTCTTATCTAGTAAACAACTTTCTAACCTAAAAGTACACGTTTTCTCTTGTAAGCTGCCATATTCGCCTATACCAAAATACCTGAGTCCGTATTTGTGCAGTCCGTCCGTAGTGATTAGTAAATTGCTTAATTTTTAATCAAGGAAACAGCAGTTTACAACAGAAAACGTGTACTTTTAGGTTAAAAAATTGTTTCCTAGATAATACAACTAAGGATGAATGGAGCGTAGTGTGACTACTGGGGAAAAAATAAAAGTACCTACAAATCAAAATATTTAGTTAGTAAATAATTTGATGTGTGTTTTCGCAATACGTTCAAAAGAAATTATTTTCTATTTCCTACATAATAAATTCAAAATTCACTGACAAATTTTATTGTCAGGGCGGCAGGAGTTTATTGATGTGCATTTATCTGTGTCACTCAAACGAAGGCGTTATTGGAGTGAAGGAGGCAGATGCCCGAAAGGTAGGCCTTCTTATTCAAATAACTTCCTTCCCAACAATCCAAACTAATCGGGTCAACTCACACAACTCAATTCCTCCAATCAATCGGCAATTTCAGAATGTTTGCATAAAATTACCAACATAAATTTACCACTTCCATTTACCCTATTACCAAGTAAATATCCTTAACTCATTGCAATAAGGTTCATTTCATTTTTGAATGCAGTTTGCTCAAGCGCAAAATGATTGTAGTAAACACAAACATAATACGGCAGCTCTTCAAATTAGCAAGAATTTCTAACACAATGAGACAAAGTCGGAATTAGCCTGAGTTTTTAATCACCGAATGTAAAAGATAATTAGTGTAATTAGTATTGTGCAGGTTGATCGAATGTATCTTTGTTCGTTATAATTATCGTGCAACGTTATGTGACCACGTTTTTGTCTATTATCGATTGGTCGGACTTTGATTAAACTTTGTTTCCTTAGTGTGTATTTCCAATTGTGCAATAGAAACTTTAGATTCAAGGGTCCCCAGCCCAGTGCAGGGCAAATTGTTTGCTGAAATCGCGATACGTCTGGTTGACGTAACTAAAGACAAAAGAGCTGGCGACTTTCTCGCTCATTTTTATTCTGGAGCTTATGGAGCTTAAGGTTATCTTTTCGAAAAAGAAAAATTTTTGGGACCTCCACTATTTTTAAAAGATCTATTCAATTATTCACATTATAGAATTTCATCAGCTATGTTTAGCTTTTGTTTTCGTAGTTTCAAATATTCAGTACTTTTAAAAAGTTCTGTAACTTGTACCGTATATTGCACATTTGGCGTTAAGGGGATGAAGAATAATGTTGTATTTTGTTTGTTTCCAGGTTATTCTAAGTTCGCTACAAGATGTCGCCACTAAGGTTACGCGCCCAGCTCTGCGTGGGAGTGGTAGCTGTTCTGCTGTACATCATTGACACAACCTTAGCTGTAAGTATACATAATCACCAAATTAAAAGTTAAAAAAAAGACCAACCGATTTCTCCAAGATCCCATCATCACGGTTTATTTTCCAGTCGGTTAAACGAGAAATATCGAAATCGGTTGGCGTGATATTGAATTATTCGTCAATTAGTCGTGCACATGCGTAATGCAAATTTCACGAGTATGGACTTGTGCATAAATCACGCGAGGTCCTATAGGGGGGGAGGGGGTCCAAGAAAAAATCACGAAAGATCACGTTAGGTACAAGGAGACCTCATGTGTATATTGATTTAAACTTTCACGATTATCACTCATATTTTAAAGACTAACGTCTTTAAAATATGACCTCATGTGTATTTTTCTAACATGAACAAAGTAAGAAAAATGTGGAGCGGGATGAAAAACTGTCGAGCTTAAATACGTACTCGAGCGTTAAATTTAGTTGTATGAGAAAAATACACATGAGACTGCAAGGGGGGGGGGGGGGTAGCCAAGAAACTCACCAAACATCACCAGGGGGGAGGGGGCGGGGGTCAAAAAGTAGCCGAAAAAACCTTGCATGATTTATGCATGAGCTCAGAATCATCAAAATCGGTTCACCCGATCGGAAGTTCTGAGGTAACAAACATAAAAATTTGACGACCTAACACAAGATTGGCCTGGCCTATTTCGAATATGAAAATAATAAATTCGGGACCTCCTGCAATGTCAGCAAATATATTTAATAAGATTCCCAAAACGTTACAGGCAGAAACTAAAACCCATAAATTTAAAATAAAACTAAAACACTATTTGATTAACAAGGCATATCTCTCGGTCCAAGATTTTTTTAAAGATTCCTAGAGTGTTATGTACCAATGTATGTGTTTGCATGTTATTCTACAATTATGTACATGTAAATTTGATGTACGTAATTAGTGTTAAGTCTGTGTTGCTGTACCCTCACAGGGTTCATGTTGGAACTATTCCTAGCTTATAAGATCAAATTATGTACACATGAAATGCAATAAACTCATTTGATTTCATTTGATTTGAAAAAAAAACATCGAGACCTTTGGTCCGTGGGGTCCTAGCGCTCTGAGTCTCTTCAAAGACCTATCGAAGAGACTCAGAGACGCCACGGGAGACCCAAGAACTGGCGGCTTCCTCGCTCAAAGCATTAGCTTGGCAATCCAGCGAGGAAATGCTGCCAGCGTCCTGGGTACCATACCGCAGAGGCCTGTTTTAGATTTTATTTAGTTCTATTTTAGGTTATATCTAGTTTTAGTTTAGTTAAATATACTTTTTAAATACAGTCAAATTGAGAACTTCCTTTTTTTGAAGTCGGTTGAAAATAAGAACGTAACAACGATTGTATGGAGAATCAACTTGTAGCGGACTCTTAAATGACGAATGTCTTGATTAATCCTGAACCTACCTCCTGCTAATAACACTAGAAGTCATCTTAATTATTGATTATTATCTATTTGAATAATCCGATTCTCTAATTATCTGATAATTATCGGCTGATGATTATGGCGGATTATCTGATAGATGTGGGAAACTATTGTTTGAGATAATTTCGAGTAGGTTTGTAATTCATGTCATGGGCATTTTATTGTCATAATTTGGTCTTTGTATTTTAATGTTTGTTTTTAATTGGAATGATAACGTTGAAATTAGGTGATAATGCTGGGAAATGACATTGGGCACAAGTTTACCCATGAGCATAAAAAAAGAATATTTCGCAAAATAATATTTTAATCAGCTGCAACAAATAAATCTCAGTTTAAAGGTGCATTTAGACCAAACGAGCATTCGCTATTCTATCCCCCACTATACGAAATCAACGAACCACGTTTTGTGTAACGATCGAATTTCGTAGAGTAGGGGGTTAGAACAGCGAATGCTCGTTTGGTCTGAATGCACCTTAAGAATGTCATCATTTTTTATAAACCTTTAACCTACGAAACAGTCTTGGTTTAAGAATGGACTATTCTTAAAATAACATAACAATAAAATGTGTTACTACTACTTACTGAACTCATATCAGGGTCGATCTACGAACAAATAATGGAAGCCGCACACCATAGGTACTAAACTGCCATTCAAAAACGATCCTGAATTTTAGTTGACAAGTGTCACCCCCTCTTCAATGTATCACGGCAATGAATTTCAAAATCAACCTATAAAAACTTAATCCGCCATTTAACAATAGTTGTGATTGGTCCGACAAAGTTTTGATTGACTACATTCTATAAACATTTTGACAAAGATGTTGCGCCGAAATATGCGCGGTGTTAAGAAAAGCGCTATGTCCTGCCCACCTTGGCACAATTGAACAATTGTTTTTGGGGGCATTTTTGAGCTGGCGTTAGACGTCCATGTTATATGTATATGGTCGCAGGGGTCGATATTAAGAAAAATATATAACTAAAGACCTTTAATGAAAACAAAATTTGACGTCCTAATTTTTGTGTTACGGGGTTAAATTTTGTGTAACGACTTTTGGCAGTGAATAAAGGCGAAAAATCATTTTCTATGAGAGATCAATAATACATTTTTTTTATTTGATGTCTTTTTTGACTGCCAAAGGGTGTTCGATAGAGTGCACACTACAGGGTGAAACATGAGTCGTGAACAGTAATACGTTTTTCTAACTCTAATAAACAACTAACAATTGAATGCCTCACAAGTTACTTAGAAATAGTCATGTCTTTTATTTTATTTTTTGTAGCTATTACTAATTTTTAAGATATTTTTTCGAAATGATAACGGCTATTTAAAACGTTAAAAGTAATAAACATCATTTACTTCTAAATGAAATGACGAAATTGCCAAATTACTTCAATTTGAAGAGGTAATTATATAGGGAGGTATATTCCATTAATTTGTCTTAAACATCCTTTTGGATATCCTTAACCCAAAAATATACAAATAATAAATAAATAACTTGTCAATTTTTAAGTAACTTGTGGGGCATTTAATTGTTAAGTCGTTTTTATAGTTAAAAAAGTTTACTGTTCACGGCTCATCTTTCACCCTGTATAAATTGGTATCCCTAACTTTTGTAACACACAATAATATTTTCTTCTGTTACAGCGAGGATTACACATGAAATAAAACTATGAAAATAGATAAACTCGTGTATCCGCAGACCACGAACCCTGTAAAGTGTTCGAAACGTTGGCATAAAGTTAAAGTTAGTTAATATAGGGTAGACTGGGGTCAGTTGAACCAATTTGCCTTTAACCGACCGTGACCGCTATATTTTTATAAGTAGAAGGATGTACGCTCATAATATTTCAAGGTTAGTTATCTGGTTCCTAAATAAAATGTATTTGGATGGCCTATAACTCATAGTTCTTCGACAATGGTGAAATAAAAAGAAAAAGGCAGAGTGGTTCAATTGACCCCACATGTGTGTCAATTGAAACACTATGTGGGGTCAATTGAAACACTTAAATATCTTCGACACAATGAAAGTATTTATATCTGTTTTAGTCTTTTTCATTACTACCTTTGCATACAATGAGCTCATTAAAAGTTCGCACGTATAGCATGAACATATCTCAATTTATGAGCATCTGAAAAAGTCGTTAATAAAACTTGGAATAAAAAAGGAGTATACGACTTTTAGACTTCATTGTCACTGTTGCCATTTACATTTACCTTAACCAAGATAGTTTTAATGCATTTACAAGATATAGCGATGTAAAATCGCAGAAAATAATCAAAACTATGTTTCATACAAAAGGGCCTGTTTCAACTATAACAATGTTTCAATCATAACCATTCCCAAACGCCCAGTGACAACGAGTGTTGTAGTCGCGATGTGGAATGAAATAATAGACGAAACAAAATATCAGTTTAAATGGTTTCATTACAGCGGTAAACAAAAACATCGTTAAAAACGTGAGGCGATATTAAGCCGAAAACGTTAGCAAAACACCAAATTTTATGTAGTTTACAAAAAAAGAGTACTTTTGAAGTCTCGAATTTCTGAAACTATAAGACGTACGGTTATGTATGTTACCTCAACTTGTTGGAAATTTATTATTCTTTAAAAGTTTAATAACATATGATATCAAAAAACGTAAGGTTTTTTTAATAAAAATCAGAAACTATAAAATGACCGTAAATTTTGCAGTTTTTACGTACTACAGCTAGCCCGTTTTTTTGCTTGCAAAATGTGGTTTTATATTGCCCTATAGTGTCTAAATAACATAACAAAAATGCAGCGATACTACTTGATTTGCGAGTTTAAGGTAAAGCGATGTACGGGTTGACCGTACTATTTATGATCTAGATCAAAAACTAGCCAAATAATTGTGAAGCTTAATAAAACAAACATGTGCATCGAATACAAAACTTTATATTTCAAAGTTGGTTAATTTTGGGGACGATTAAAACATGGGGAAGATTGAAACGTTTCAATTGTCCCCAAGCACGTTGTTAATATCGTCCCCAAACCACCTTTTTCACTTCAATGTCAAATATTTTATATAAAAAAAGACTCTAACACTGATCACCGTACATAAAAACATTCGTTTATCCCTAACTATAACACTTACATAATTAGATTAGTCAATATGTGAGAGTAGACGAAGTTATAAGACAATAATATTATATTATACGAGAGCACGAATATTTACTTTTTACCGCGTGAAACTGGTTTCGCTCGTGGATACTTCTGTATCGCACTGTTAAGGACTGACTGTTAAGGACTGTGCGCTACTGTTAAGGATTGCAATATGGCCTACCGCTTGTTCCGAGTGTTGCGTCAGACGCGTAGGCATTATAGTTTCCGAGATATTTGACTTGTTTCAATCTTGACCCGTTTCAATTGTCCCCAGTCTACCCTACGCGAGTTTATCCGTTTTCATAATTTTATTTCTTTTGTAACACAATTACTATGTACACTATGTACATACAATTTTTTTGCAATCGTGCCATCAACGGGTTATCATTTCAATTCCTTCCAGTGTTTTAGAAATATTAAAAACTAATACATTTACAGCAAGACGAGCAAGGCTTCGTACAAAACGAAGATTACCCAGTGTACAACGAGGTACCCAAAGGTCTGGCTTTCACGTGTGACGACAAGCTACCTGGGTACTACGCGGACCCCCAAACTAACTGCCAGGTAACCCTAAGTCAGAGAGAACGAAGCTGGAGGTTTCGGGTTCGAATCTCGGCGAGGGCATTATTTTTGTATTCATTTATCACAAATATTTGTTCGTTGGTCATGGCTGTCTATGTATTTAAGTATTTATATGTATCTATCTATTATATATATCGTCGCCAACGTCCCATAGTACCCACATCACAAGCCTTAATTGAGCTTACTGTGGGACTAAGGTTGATTTGTGTAAGATGTTCCGAGATATTTATTTATTTATGTATGATTGTTTTGGGCATAGCCACTGAAGTTTTCAGAGCCCACATAATTTTATGTAAAAGGGGGTATATTCACTATACTCTTATTGGTTAGGTATTTAACAAAATTTAAACAATCTTGCAGTTTTTTTTATTGATAAACGCATTTAAAAATCCAATCTAGGTACTTAATGAATCAAAACAATGCAAATCACTGTATATGCTTGTTATATCGTATATATTTAAAACTTATTTTCTACTCGTGGGTTTCTATAAAAAATATTCCAAGATTGTTTACATTTAGTTAATACCTGACCAAACAGAGTATATTAACAATTCTGTTTATAAATAAAGTTTCCCAGAAATTGGTACTCGTTATAGTAAATACACGCCATCGTACTGAGTGACTTTTATTAAGGAATTAAGCGAACCAACCAACAACAAAAAAAAACGCCTGATGCTTATTAAGCGGCAAATACTGCAAACAACGAATAGTAGTTTCTGAAAACATTAGGATTCTGCCTTATTCTTATCAACAATGCTCGGCGGGGGTGAGTTGTTTTCATACTAAATGTTACGTAATATAAAAACATGTCATTTAATATAAAAACAGCTCACTCACGCCAAATACTCGTAGCAATCATTTTAAATCAACAAAAACATATACTAGTAGGTGAAAATTTTTTTTTATATCGTATTTTCACCGAAACATCCGAATATATAGATTTTATCGCTGTCTCAATTTACTTCAGTTGTCTCAATAGATACTGAAGAGCATTGTAACAGCAATATGAATTCGGAAGTTTCAGTGAGAAGGCGAAGGGAAAGTATAATAACGCTGACATAATTAATACAAACTATTTTTACACAGACTTCTTAAGTAAATATATGTACCTATATAATATATATTGGGTCAAATTACATCAGTTTTTTCTGAAATAATGTTTATTCCACTGTAATGTTATAGGTTACTCAGAAAATTTGATAAGAAGGATGGTTCCCCAAAAAACCTTTCGAACAACCAGTTCGACAGTACAAAAAGACGGCAAATTTAAAAAATCTAAGCAGCTATTGTGACCCTTGGATATTTGAATTTGTCGCCTTTTTCTACTGGTAAGCTGATTGGCCAGACTACAGTTTGTTACTTATCTATAAAAAACCTCAGGTATGGCACTGGTGTGTGCCAAGCATCGGCGGTAATCTCCAATACTCCTTCGTGTGCGCGCCGGGTACCGTCTTCAACCAGCGGACGAGAGTGTGCGATTGGGACTACAAGGTAATTTTCGTATTGGCTTTACAATTGTAACTAATTTGACGCTAAAACATAGTTAAAACATTTAGCGAACTTTAAATTGTATACTTAAATTATAACTCTCGTGAGATTCATACTAAAATCATAATGTGGGCTGAGCTAATCACATTTTTTAAGTCAAGCATTGTTCGACATCGCTCCTTAAGCAAAACGGGCATCCTCAGCTGCTAGTTATTTATTGTCGCTAGTTATTACCATATATACAACGAGCTCGCTATTTCATAGAGTTACTTCATAATTCTGGCTACTGGCAACTAGAGTTGGAAATAAAAAAACTACATTTATAACACAATTAGGTTTATATTACTTCAAGACCTTACCATTTGGTCTCACAAGCAGTAATATAAATTATAATAATATCATCGGTGATGATCTTTAACTTGTGAGGAATATTTGGATAGATGCTTAGAGCTAATCCATATTTCGACCCATGGAAACAGTTGGGGTGGTGACAAATGTGTTCTTAATGCCGTCACCACGCGGACTCATTGAATATTATTATTTTTCCAGACCGATTGCCCCAACTCTCAGGCGTACTACGGCATCAACGAAGATCTGTACAAGGACGACACAGGGAACTACATCAATGGGAAAAAGTAGATGAATCTTATAATTAATTAATTAATCTTTTTTGCGATTGCCAGATACTAAAAAGAAAGTCCCAGTCCAAACACACGGCAGTCTTACGCCCGCCTTCCACTGTGAACAGAACGGACTCATTAAAAGCTCCGTTTAACTTACACCGCTGGTGTGACTTACAGCTGTCAACTGCATACTAGCATTTTGCCAGCGATGAATTTCAAAACTCGTATTAATGTTATTTCTTTTTTTTATATTTTGGTATCTGGGAATTATAAATAGTATTTCCACCTTACCCCAATCCAGTCTTACAAATACGAATAATTTAAAAATTATAAATTTAGTTTGGGATATTTAGTACAGTAGCGGTATACCATGAGTTGGAAAGTCAAGGATACGTTAGGTTTTACTCGATACGTAAAGCATTCTATCACGCTTACACCAACAAACCAACATATTGGAGCGAGCGCGATGGCCTGCTTTACGTATCGAGAAAAACCTAACGTTACCGATACATGCAAAGTCATGAGTACCTAGCAGTAAAACGTACGAGAAAACCGAATGTATCGAGTGAAATCTAACGTATCCTTTATAAAAACATTCAGTTTAATTGCTTTTTAACATTGGCCATAAAATGCTTACAAAAATAGGGTATATTTATGACAGATCTGGACATAATTCCTATTTTCCATAATAGGTACTTCTTCTTCTAATTACGTAGAAAATCTTATTTTACTTTACTCCGGATTATTAAAATATGTAATCTGCCTGAATGTATTTTGTTAAGTACAAAAAACATGTAACGAAAATAATTGTACAAAATATAAAAAATGTTATACAAATTTTAATATATTCTAGTTATTTGACATAAAGTTACCACGAAATATCGAATTTATATTTATAAGTTTCAAAAATTTAGGATTATTTTAATTTGTTTTAGCAATACAACAAAAACTATCCAAATTTTTACAAAATTGTTTACAAAATAGTTAAAATTAGGTAAATATGATGTAACAAAAATAATGGTGATCTGAATGACCCATTCTGTAGCTCATTCAGATTAGTAATTTTTTTTTATATACATTTTAGTGCAGATGGTGTTTTTATTACGCTGTTGTAAGTGGCTCGTTTTACGTTAGGCCCAAAACTTTGGAGAGCCATCTGTACTCAAAAACGTCGTACGGTACGAGACACGTGCAAAAAGGAAATTCGTAACTCTTGTCGATTTAATATACTTTCTTCGGTCGTGTTTTAAAACAGCGCCACTCGTTTCGAATTTCAGGTTTTTTGCACTTGTGTCGTAATGAACTATTTTAATTTTCTATATTGAGGAGGATTTGCCTGTTTCGGTGTAGGGATCCATGTAAATTAGTACATTACCATGCAAGATGTGCGAATAAAATGGTGTTATAAATCGATACAAGTTACGAATATCCTTTTTGCACGTGTATCGTACGACTTTTCAGTTACAGTTGGCCCTCTGAAGTTTCCACATAACAAAAATTAACCCTTTATCGCACTAGTGCGTAAAACAGCACCATCTCTACTAACAGTACATTGTGCATCAAGGGAGGTAAGTACGGAATTACTAACGAGAGTGTTAGAAGAGAATTACTAATGAGAGTCTTTTAATGACTCGAGTTACTATTCCGCTTACCGACCGTGATGCACACAATGTTTTTCATCACATTACCGACAAACAAATAAGATTTAAGACAAAATATTATTGAATGACGTACTGACATTTCTATTACTCCATAGGGTATTTCACTTTTCTATTACTCCCGTTACGCATGCAAGCAATGGCGCGCTTAGACAGCAAGTGTGGTGAAAAAACATTTTTCTTATCAGAATATGGTACTAAATGGGCTCTTAATCGGATCACCACTATGTTGGTTAAACTGTATAATTAGTAATTACTGTACTTTCACTAATTCCTACTTCTTATCCAATTTCCTGTAGTTAATTTTCCTATCTATTGATTTATCTTCCACGGCTTTGATATTTTACGTTACATAATATTGATCTAGATATCTGGATCTAAAGCATGAATTTAATTAAAGCTACATTAGCTAACATGCATAACTTTACTTGACTAACAAATTTAAAATGCATATCTACGAACAAATAAAACATGGAAGCCGCACGCCATACCATACTAAATTACCTTTCAAGAACGGTCCTAAATTTTAGTAGACAAATGTCACCCCCTTTTCAATGCGTCGCGGTAATTCATTTTAAAGTCGACCTATAAAAACTCAAAATGCCATTTAAACATAGTTGTGATTGGTCCATCAAAGTTTTGATTGGCTACACTCTATAAGCATTTGTCAAAGATGTTGCGCTGAAATATGCGTGGCGTTAAGAAAAGCGCTATATGTCCTGCCCATTTTGGCACAATTGAACAATTGTTTTTGGGGGCATTTTTGAGCTGGCGTTAGACGTCTATGTTATATTATGGTCGCAGATGTATATTGATTTATTTATTACTTTTATACTATTCATATTTAGAATTTTGAGCTCTTTCAAACCTTATAGGAGAAAAGAGAATGCTATTTTTTTTTCCATACCGTTACCATTTGTCATAGACGTTGTATGGCGCGGTAACGGTATGGATGAAAAAGATTTGATTCCGAGTAGGAATATTTTTAAGAAACTAACTTTTGCAAAAATAGTCAATTTATCTACTAATGGGCATTTCTCCGAGCGTTTAAACCGCTGTGACTTTGGTGGCAATATTATTACATGATTTCCGTGGGTATCTCTTACATTTTTTGGATAATTTGATAGTTGTCAAATACGTCTACCAATATATCCAAAAGTTCTTGCATCTCTCACCGAAGTCACGGCGGTTGAAACGCTCGGAGAAATGCCCTATTAATCATCATCGCTAAATTAATATAATAACCTACCTCACTTTTACTCCTAAGGCTCATAGTCCTACCTGTAGTACGGTCAGTTACAAAGTCATGTATCCACTTTTTCATCCCAGTAAGGTGAAGTAACAGTCAGGTAGTTACATGACTTTGTAACTAACTGTTCCTACTAATATCGATCTATAATTTATATTCCATTAAAATAAAAATAGAGTTGCGTCTCTTAAAATTTTTGGTCTAATCAACTTTATTTCCTAGTTTTTTAACTGTACATTTGGATAACGTCTTAGATATTGATAAAAATGAGTCGACTGGTAAAGTCAATGATGCTGAGCAAGATCCGCCACCTCCTTCCTTTTTAGTTACCGAAGATGTATAGTAATCGGGTAACAAAATTATTATTTTCTTATATAGTTTTTTTAAATTTTCCAAATTTTTTTTTCTTTATTTAAAAATTTCCAAAATTTGGACTTTTTTTACATTTTTTCTACTCAGAATGGCGAGTTTTTTCGATCCTCATTAGCAGAAAAAAGTATCCCGAAAATTCCATAAATTATTTGTCTTCCAGTGAGTTACGGTTGAAGAAAGTGTATGAAAAATAGCAACTCAACGGATTTTTTTTTGGGACACTTTTTTATTTCTATTTAGATCGAAAAAGCTCGTGATTCTGAGTAGAAAAAATGTAAAAAAGACCAAATCTTAATTTTTTTAAAAAAACGACAACAAAATAAAAATCCGTCCAAAAACAGAAACTTTTTAACAAACTTTCTGTGACATTCTGGGAAATGTTGTGGATCTTGCTCAGCATCATTTACTTGACTAGCCTATCAATTTTTATAAAAATCTAGCACGTGATTCAAATGTACAAGCTTTTTGAGAATTGCTCAATTACTGGACATTAATTTCTCTTGTATGAGTGGGCCTTAGGATATACTGCATATTAACCATTTACTAACACAATAACAATTTCAGGGGCAACTCATACAATAACAACTATGACAGACGGAGATTCTCAGCAAGACGGAAACGACATGACTACATGATGCAAATGAGGAAGAGACATTAAACTACCTACATAAAATTATGTTGCTAATCTTGTGAAAAAGCTCTTAAGCCTTAAAGACTCGAACCTTAACAACACGACTCTTAAAGACTTCAGTCTTAAAAACTCGAAATTTTAATATACGAGTATAGAAGCCTCGAACCTCAAATACATGAGTCTTAAAGACACGAGCCTTAAAGACTCACACCTTAACAACTCGAATCTTAGCCACTCTCAAGCTTTGATTATTGTTAGACATGTCAAACAAGCTGACAGCTAGTAGTCACAGCTACTTAAATATACGAACCTTAAAGACTCGAGCCTTAGACACGGGAATCGTAAAGATTCGAACCTTAAAGACTTGAACCTTATAGACTCGGCACTTAACAACTCGAATCTTAGTCATTTTGGTGATAGACACTATTGATATGTAAAACAAAAGTGACAGCTCGTAGTCACAGCTACTTAAAATATGAGAGTAGTTTAAGGCTCGAACCGTCTCGATCCTGGAAGACTCGAGTCAGACACACGATTCTTAGAGACTCGATCCTTAAAAAGTTGAACTTTAAGCTAACGTCACTAAAACGCCGCAACAGTTTTAAGTATCGATACGCATAATTCAATTCGACTGTCAAATAGCATTGAGTCTTACTGAATTTGGTGTATGGGTTCGATTTTTTAAGGCTTAAAATGAGAGTCACCCTCAACTCTGTATGCAAGAACTACATATGCGGTGAATAACGGGTAGAAAATGTCATTCTGCAGTTACATGCGTGTCGTATCTGAAGGCCTGTTGCTGTCTCTCTCTTTAATGACGCTTTTATTGGAGAGACAGAGATGGTCTAAATTTAAGATTTTCCCAGGCATACTGAATTGACGAAGTAAAACGAACACAAATGTAAACACTTACCCCCTTAGTCGTAAACGTTTACTAAGTTAGCAAGCCGCTAAGTATTGTTTATCCCATTCACTCCTTACAGACATATTGATAAGACAGAAAGGGACAAACAATACTTTTTGCAAATTTAGGAGACGTTTCTGAAGAAGGGGGTTAGTGTAATAGCCTCGCTATTCGCTCGCATATGTAAATTCGTTGTGAATAAAGATAACAAGCATAATTAACAGAGACAGAATAAAGACATATGACAAAACAAAAGACAACTATAATGATAGTATTGACTTTGACCAAAACATGACTGCTAAGCAGTTAAATTTTGTTTCCTAATTGACTTTCATTGTGTTTTTTTGCAATCGATCCCATTCTTAAACTTAGCAAGCCGCTAAGTTAGTAGACTTTTAATAAAGGGGTATGTGTAATTGTGTATTAAACGCGGTACTATATTTTTTTACTATGTAAATTGTAAGTGATTTCTTGTCATTTGTGCTAATGTCAAAATGTGGAACATTTGTCATAGTAAAAAAAATATTGTGCGAATCGTAAAATAGCGGTAATTGGCTATAATTGTTTTTTAAATTAAATTGTTGATCATTTTATAATAAATAAATAAACAGTGTATATAGACGAAATTAAATCAGTTATTCTTGTAAAAACATAAAAAAGCTTGAATCGAATAATTAAGTAAGGTAATTTACATTTTTGTCCCAAAGGTTTTCCTACAGAGAAAATTAAAATTAACAGACGTAACGAAAACGATATATACACATTTTCAACCCCCAGATTTAATTGTTTAATGGTTTTTTTAATATTACTTGAGAAAAACAAAGTGATAATTTTGTAGCAGATATTTTTATTTCAGATTTGAAAATCAATTATATTGACAGGACTCCAAACTTGATTAAATTATTAATCTTGAAATCGAATTTCTATTCCTTGAGGCATTTTACACAAATTTTCGTAGGTAGTTACCGGTATCAAAAATATAATTTTGAGAAAACAGTTAATTGATTAACCGTTTAATAAATTTTGAGTCGTCTCCATGTTCTTTCAAACAATGACGCAAAATAGTCTAGACTTGAGTAAATGATCTTGGGACTAAAATGGAAATAATACCTTTCAGACTTCAAAAAAAGGCTCAATTTGTCTGTGTTTTGTATGTAATACTCGATATATCCAAGAATCGTGAACTGGGTGCTTAGCCAAGTTGCCAATCTCTAGCGCTTAATCGTCAATCGTAAGCGAAAGGCAGCTTACTGTCTTTGTCGCACTAATATGAAAGAGTGACAAAAAGAGGAAACTAAGATACGCTACTAAGCGTTGGCGATTGGCAACTTGGCTAAGCATCGTGATATTAATTTTTTTACTGAACGAGTATAACCCCGAGATGGTCCCGTTGGCACCAAGTAGGGGTCTGATAATGGGATTTTAGAAAGTTGATGTGGTTTTTTTTTTTGGTGATCATATAATATTAGAGACTTAATAAATGAAAATCCGATAAAGTACATAACGCAATCCGTTGACTTGGCACCTAGTCTTTTATAGGTATATTATAAACGGTTAGGTTGTTAATAATTTAATATGATCAGACAAACAAAAAATAGTATAGTATTTTATGAACGTAGAGGGAAACTTACTTCCGCGGATATTTTTTGTACAGAAATAATTAAGATTTTAATACCTAAAAGATTTTTTTTTTTTTTTGATATAACTGTATTCTCAAAAACTGTAAATGATGAGTGAAACTGATGAAGCATGATCTTATAAGCCATATAATGAAACAAATTTCATTATATTCCTTATAAGATTAAATAAAGTGTTTAATTTTTCTATCCCCATTGAAATATGGACATTAGATACATATGGAAAAAACGCTATGTCATAGTTAATTTCGTGTGTTATTTCTTAGGACCTAAAGATTTGTAAAACATTTAATAATCTGTACAAAACTCACACACTACTTTTATAGCGTTAGAAAAAAGGTAAACAATCTAGACGAATATGTTTATTAGAAATTGTTGGAAACTCGTTTTAAAATGATTGTAATTATATGATGTAATATTGTTATAATGCTGTGACTCAAGATTGCTGGGAGACGCCGGATGTGGGTCGCCTCCAACCGGTGCATGTGGAGGTCCAAAGGGGAGGCCTATGTCCAACAGTGGACTGGAGTCTTTTGGCTGAAATGATGATGATGATGAATGCTGTGACTTATTTTCAAAAGTGTTTTATAATGAAAATTTTAAGATGGCTTACCTTCTTTTTAATGCTATGAAAACCGAACTATAGGTCTATAGGTAACATTCGTCAGTGTGTAATATAAAACTGTAAAATATTGTAAGCCATTATTCTAAGCCATACCTTGCCTTTTCTACATGGTTTCTGAATGTAAATAAGACTTCATTTGTACTTAGAAAATAAATGGTAATTTAATATTTAGTTTTTCATTTAATTTATCTTAAAACTACTGTTCGTAGTAATTATCAGAGATTGGACAATTTTATTGTTCGCAATAATACGGACATGACTACAAATAAATAAATAATTATCTTGGGACATCTTACACAAATCGACCTAGTCCCACGGTAAGCTCAATTAAGGCTTGTGATGTGGGTACCAGGCGACGATATATATAATAGATACTTAAATACATAGACAGCCATGACCAAGGCACAAATATTTGTGATCTATAAATACACAAGTAATGCCCTCGCCGGGACTCGAACCCGGAAGCTTCAGCTTTGTAGGCAGGGTCAAAAAAGTTACTAGAAAATTGACTGAATAATTAATCATTTAATTTTCAGAAAATTACCTATTTGAAACCGGTAACTATGAAAACCTTTGTAAACAGTTACCTTAATTACTCGAATTCAAATTTCAAGAAATTACTGGTTTCATTATTAATTTAATCAACTTTGGAGTCATGTCCATATTACAAACAATGACGCACATTTGTCTGATCTCTGCAGGCTTAGCCAAGATGCCAATCTTCAATCGTGTACGATAAGTCACGTGACCATAATAATGTACGGAAATGGTCACCTGCAGGCTTAGCACATGATTGGTGCGACAGTACGTCGCCGTGAGATAAATCTCACGTCCTTCACTTGATATATTAACAAAAGAAGGACGGATAGACTATCTCGCGGCGAGATACTGTCGCGCCAATCACATGCTAAGCATACTGACTTAGCGTTCGAATCTGTCATTCTTATACAGAAGTATATTTTTGACAGATCTCATACGAGGGGGTAACACAATTGGAATAATCGTGATTTATTTTTATTCTTATTAATTATATTATATTCTTATATTAATTCCTGAAACATGTCGAATACTTTTGAAAAGTAGGTACCCATTTCGCAAGAAAAATAAGAAAATGCAAAATCTACTAATGCTTAATTTTAAATAAAAAATGAGTATTACAATTATGTATGATTTAAAATATTGGTGACAAAATAGGAAAAGTGCTAGTAGATGTATACAAACTTTACCCTTAATTCGACAACGTACAAAATATTGGACATGGTCTTTCCCACATTTCTGTCGAATTAAGGATTAAAAAATGCTCAAATAGAATTCACTAAAATTACACATGTACAGGGAAAGTAAACAATGTATTCACGGCACAGAACAAATTAAATAGCAATCCATCGATCCGCGACTTAGAAAACATTCGTAATCCTACATCGATGTAAGTTGAGCAATGGCGGGCGAAACCGCGCGGCAGCGCTAGCTCTAGAATGGTGTGAGAGGTAAAGGCTCGGTTTGATTGGTGATGCATTGAAATGAAATATGAAATATATTAATTCAAAAAGCAACATTAATATTACAATGCATATGGGTCCTGAGCTAGGAATCCCTGTGTTACAGGACCCAAAGAAGTACCAATTTAATTTAGCAGTATTACACAATTTAATTTAGAAGTAACAATTTAATTTAGTTTTAGCAGTACCTATACAAAGGAAACTAACCCCCTTATTCATAAACGTTTGTTAACTTAACAAGCAGCTAATAATTGTTTGTCCCTTTTTCTCTTATGGACACATTGTTAAGACCGAAAGGGACAAACAATTATTAGCGGCATGTTAAGTTAACAAACGTTTATGAATAAGGGGGTTAGAAGGTATTACCTATAATATAAGTTATAACTAACTAGTGGTACACTAAAGAATAAACAGTTAATAGATGATGACTGATACCTAACAGTTAATAGATGATGATTGATGAGGATACCTTCCGTCTAGTCCAACAAGACATTGATTCCGTCGTTAAATGGTCTCACGACAATGGGATAGTCCTTAATGCCGATAAAACCAAATTTCTAATTATTCGTTCCCCCCATTTACCCTTCCGGTTTAACAATAATTTGCACTTGTATACACACACCTTTGCTTGCCTCCATAGTAATATGTATAACTGTATCTGTAAACCTATAGAAAATGTCAAATGTGTTACTTATCTTGGTATGAAAGTAGATGAGCATTTTTCATGGACATATCATATATCATGTAAATTTCATTTATGACAAGTTAAAAGTCTTACTGGGCAAATTCTTCCACCTAAGCTTCAGAGTTCCAACTAGTACTTTAAGATGTTTATACATGTCACTTGTAGATTCAATACTGAGCTATGGTCTAGATAGCTATGGTCTCACTACTAAAACTAACATTAACAAACTAGAAAATATGCAACTCAGGTTCCTAAAACTGCTTGTTAACAATAAAACTAAATTAAAATACAAAAATAATTATAGATATCTCTTCAAAGTATGTAATATATTACCAGTTAGCTATAAACATAAATACCTACTTACCATTAATAACCATAACTGTAAAGACCTTACCTCAGATAATAACTTATTAATACCTGTCAACCACTCATACAATACAAAGGCCGCGGCTACAGGTAAACTGTTAGTTTCTAGAATAACTAACCACTATGGTGATAGAACTCTTCGGAAACGCATCCCTTACCTACTTAACAGTTTGCCTGAAGCCATCAGGTGTCAGGCCAACAAAAATAAATTTAAGAGGCTTCTGAAAACACACTTCCATAATTTGCCATATCAATAATAATATAAGCTTATAATTAATTTGATGTTATAACACCTATGTATAACTATTTAATATAAATGTAACTAAAAAGAGACTGTGATCCTACAGACAAACTCTGAGGAGTTTTGTAGGACAATTACTAATTGTAAGACTGTAATCCTCATGTACTAATAATAATAAATAATAAATAATAATAAGGTAATCGTCAGTTTGGGTATGGTTTGAGCAGTAATTGTATTAGCAGTGATACAATTAATATATGAGACATAAATATTATAAAGAAGATAAATACATAAAGTAAATAAATATCTTAATATTTGTAATTTCCAATTACATTATACAGTTGGCCTACCGCCAACGGAAGTTCGGGAATTTCGGGTATTTTGTCCCTGTCACACAAACGAAGGCGTCATTAGAGTGACAGCGACAGACAAATTTGCGAGCTTCAGAGTTTGCGGTAGGGCCACAGTCTTATCCACTCGTTTGCTTTGAAGTTTTTGTTGAGCTTTATTCCTATATAAAATAAGAGTGATAGCTGCTATGCTATTCTCTTATTCACACATTCGACGCTGAGTTCGTCAACGAGCTCGACGTCGAGACAGCCTTGTCTAAAATCCTAGCTGTTTTATTTGACATTAGGAATCGAGGCTGTGAGCGAGGTTGTGGGCGAGTTCGTCGCTGTTTTTCGTTAAACAGCGACGATCGTACATTAAAATATTGATGATGGGCAGCAGCGTCATCAAATCATAATGGACACATTACTGCGATCGCCAATCCGCTTGCCCAGCGTGGTGATTATGGGCATTTACCTACTAATGCGTATATGCGCATAGTTAATAGGAGAGGCCTACGTCTAGCAGTGGACTATCATACGCTGATAATGTGATGAATGTGATGAAAATTCTCGCAATTTTGAGAATGTTCTGTAACTTGTACATTGCAAAGCCCGACAACTTCCTATATTTGTGCAATTCATAAAAGTTTGTACATTTGGGTCACGTCTTCGGTTTTGATAAAAAGTTATGCTGGTATAGAGTTAATGATGCTGAGCAAGGTCCACCACATTTCCCAAATTGTTCCAGATAGTTTGTATGGAAGTTTCCTTTTTTGTTACCAGTTTCATATACATTTTCGGTAACAAAAAGGAATGTTTCTATTATCTTAATATCTAAGGTTATACACAACTTCAGTGTGAACATACCCCCCCACCGACGCCAACTGTCACCGTTCACGCCAGTCGCCTCCACCCACCGGCGCCGGCGCACGCCACTCGCGCTAGCAAACATAAAAACCTCCACAGAAAACAGTGCCGTGATAAGTGCATAAAAACAATGAAAAATTGTAAGTTTTTAATTTTTTTCCGTGGCTATTCTCTATTACGTAAGTCTGTACTGTCGTAACTTTTTAATAAATCCGTAACAGGTTTTGCATTACGGTCAGATTGTGTTAAGGTGATTTGATCTTTATTTTATTCATGTAAGGTTGGTTTTTTTATTTGTGCTTTTAGTAATGTTTGTATAATATGACAGCATTTGTGTTAACACGTTCAGTTTTATGAACTTTTGCTGTCTTTTTAGATATATTATGAAACTTATGGATATGAATATATTTAGCAGGCTTTTTTAGTAAAAATCTTCCACTTTTTCGCTTATGAAGGATAATTTACATAAAGATACAAGCAAATTAATTATTTATGATGAGCGAGAAAACATAATATTTTAATATAAAGCCTCATAAAATTTTTGTGACCTCAGAAATACGCCGTCAAAGTTATCCGGTCTCCTAGTGTTATACCGTGTATATTATTGCGATTTACCATTTATCCAATCACTGATTATAAGGAAGCTCCGTGACTAATGATTAAACGATTGACAGATAAAGCAATCATAATCGATAAAATTGTGTACGGAAATAGAAGGCACGTGATATGTATTAACGATCGTCACCGACAAATGCCTTCAGTTTCCGAGGTATCTAGATGCGTGAAATTGTAGATAAAGCCATAAAAAGGCAATTAAATTATCATTTGACATGCAGTGCGACTCAAAACAGTAATAATAACAGAGATTCTCGGTATTTAAGTATGACCTGGCGTTTTATAAAGTTACATTTTACAATTTCGCTGTTTGCCTCTCTAATGCAGGCACGTATTGGCTAGAAAGAGAGGCAAAATGATTTCATATAACGTACGACATCATACACAAATAAATTAACTACATACTTAGATTTTTTTAGAAAAAAATATCCGGGTTTTGGCTGATTACGATGAGTAAACATGGAAATTATGAATAAATACATAATTTAAAAAAATTATAGTGGACTTACAGAATACTTTAAAATGAAATTATTTCAAAACTACACCCTTCACTGAGCGTGGCCCAACATGATCTTGGCCGGTTTTGAACTACATAAACTTATAAATATTAGATGTCATATACAGGGTGTTTTTTATATCATTAGCCATATTGAAATATGTGTTGGGTAAAGGCGTAAAAAAATATTTGGTAAAACAAAAATAATCCATTTTTCATTATACTTTTTGTTATAGATTTTTTTTTTAATCCCATTATCTAACGAATGTTTGGTCACTATGATCACTTGCTTACTTTGCGTACTGCCCCGCCATCTCACAACTGCCAAATCAGATTGGAAAGGGTATTTGAGTTTGCAACTTTAATTAACCCGCATAAGGTAACTAATTCAATGCGTTATAACGTACGTAACAAGTTTCCTACGCGTGGTGGGGAATGGAGGAGGAGCTTAACTTGCAGGTAAATCCACGAGACAGCATTATCAGTCTATCGCATACAGTACTAATAATGAGGGTATTTTGAGTTGCGCGCCGATCTGAGGGTAGTTTGACTCGAATGCGTTCACGCAAGCGCACTCCTTCTTTGTTTACAGAGTGCTGTACAAATGGCACATGGCAACTTGTGATCAGCCGAGCCAGCATAATTTGACCTCAAGAACGGAGTAACTTAAATGTTCCGTCATACAAACGCGTACTGGTTTACCTCAGATATCGATTCTAATGCACTCTCTAAGCAAATTGAATTGTTGATGACGACGAGCAGGTACAGGTAGGTATGCGCTTGGGCAGTTTTAATCAAATAGCAATCGTGTGTGCATGTAGTTAGGACATTTTATTCATTGTTTAGTGCCGATGGTGGGGTGAGTGACGTCGGCTGATCGGCGCTTGTGATGAACTCCTGATTGGCTAAGACTTGACTACTCAAACCTGCTACCCTTTTGTCTGCCATCGAATCGCACGGATTGAAACAAACTTGCCTAATGACCACAAATTACGTTTTTGCCGGATAAAAAACGGGAAAAAAGACTAAAAAAAAGTGTCACTTTTTTTTTCAAAAATGTTGTGTACTGGTGATCGCGAACGACATATCCAAATTTGGCTAACGACATAACAAACACCCTGTACATACCTACCAATGAAAAACGATCAAGATCACCTAACGTCCGAGGTGGGGATCGAACCCACGTGCTCAGCTTTCGAGCCTGATGACTGCACCCCTTGGCCACTCGGTCTTAGCAACCACCGGTCAATTTTCTTGGGTTTTTGTCTCGGGGTTTTCACAAACATTCTACCTAAGCTTATTTATGCCCCATAACTTTGAAATATCGAAATATAATAATGATTATCGTTGATTTTTTAAGTATTTTATTTACATACAAAACTGCGTGTAGGTCAATCTTTAATAGTATGATTTAAAACGGCGTATTTAACATGTAAATTCAAATAATTGAGTACCGTAAAAAGGGGTAAGTAGGAATGACGGGGTAAATAGGAACGTAGAGTAATGGTCTGTTAGCCCAAGACAAACAGTCCACTTTAGAATAACACATATGAAAAATGTTGTTCTAAAGTGGACTGTTTGTCATTGGCTAGCAGACCAGTTTACCCTACGTTCCTATTTACCCCGCCAGTCCTATTTATTCCGTTTTACGGTATTGAAATATGATATACATGTATAACTCTTTTTATATCACACTAATAATGTAATCTGTTCAGTTATTAGCTTAAAAAGGTAAACCTTTGATAAACGCGTTGATGTCTTTTGTATTGGCTTGGCGTTACATTATCTCAAAGCTTAAAAAACTATTCTTTTGTAACTAGTTAAAATTTATACTTATTATCATGTATAAGCTAGACAGGCCGTTTGGTGACGGCAGTAAGAATACATTTGTCACCACCCCAACTCCTGCGGGTGTCGTAAGAGTCGATTAAAGGATTGAAGTGTCACTGACCATTATTTGATAAAAGATTGATGATGGCCAGCGTCATCATAGTGGACACATTACTGCGATCGCCAATCCGCGAGCCCAGCGTGGCGATTATGGGCATTTACCTCCTAATGCGTCTATACGCATAGTTAATAGGAGAGGCCTACCGCCGCGGCCACGACATCGGTCTAAGGCGACCGGCTTAGCGGAAAACGTATGGTGCTCCCTCTCGTACCCATATCGGCATCACGCTCCAACTCATGGATTCGCTCGCCGCTGGTCGCCTTAGACAAATGTCGTGGCCAGGCCATAGGTCCAGTAGTGGTCTCTCATAGGCATGATGATGTATATAGTATAAGTATTTATTGAAAAGTCTGTAATTGGCCCGACACGCACTAGGCCGGCTCAGTTACACCAACATTATCACAAAGTGAAACATTTCTTTAAATAGAAACCTTTAAATTGTCGCGAATGGAATTTTAATGCTGTTACTTAATGATTTCGCGTATTATTATACAACCGGTACATAATTTGAACTTTATAGCCCAGTTGTTAGAGTTTATATTGAAATAACAGTTATTATGCAATTCAATGACCGAATGATTAGATTTTATTTGAAATGGTAATTTTAATGGAATTATTTTGTTTGCAAGTTATGTTATTTTAATAATTTCTAAACTTTGGTTTTGTAAACAAACGTATAGGTTGATTCTCTGGCGGTCTCTGACTTTTGTGTGAGGAATGGGTCAAAGTTACATTACGATACAAGTGCGAAAAACATGAAATTCGGACACAGTGGTGATAAATTAAAAGACGACCGAAAGGAGTAGGTATAAGTCATTTTTAAAGTGAGTTTTTTCATTTATTTTAGATGTCATTATGAGTTTGTTACAGTGTTATTTTTATTGTAATAATAAAACTGTTTCATTTGATAATAAAATAAATCAGCCTGTGATAGTCCACTTAGGCCTGTCCTATTAACTATGCGTAGGTATAGATAGACGCATTAGGAGGTAAATGCCCATAATGGTCACGCTGGGCAAGCGGATTGACGATCGCAGTAATGTGTCCACTATCTGCTGCCCATCATCAATCTTTTATCAAATAATGGTCAGTGATACTTCAATCCCTTAGTCGACTCTTATGACACCCGTAGGAGGAGTTGGGGTGTTGACAAATGTATTCTACCTGTTTAATATATCTGTTATAAATATTAGATGTCTTTTTCTTTTATAGGTGTGCTTATCTTATCTTATCTTGTTGGCGGGGCCCTTACGGATACACTTCGACCCATTGGGATATTTTGTGTAATTGCCCCCTGTTTCGCCTACCCCAGGGATTGTTCTATCAACTCAGTACGTTTGAGGACGGACCCTAGGGGTAGCGTTTTGACCTTCGGTTCCAGATAGCCGGTTCCGAAGTCTTTCATCCTTTGTCTGGCGAGGGCATGACATTAGCACATCAAGTGTTTCATTGTCTCTTCTTCGCCACACATTCTACAGTCTATGCTGTCAGAAAGACCGATTTTGGCCAAAAGAGTTTTGACCCCAAAGTGTCCCGTAAACACCCCCGTTATGAGTTTGAGTTGTCTTTTGCTATATTTCCAAAGCTTTTTGCTCCAGCCCGAGTGTACTTCGTGCATAAAGAGCTTTGAATGCCTGAGCCCCGTCAGATTGTTCCACTCTTCCTGGTGCTTCCATCTAACTCGCTCTTTCATGGCAGTTTATAGGTGTCCTTAGTGAAATAAGGTCAAGGAAGCATCTGTACCTACTCGTTAATATAACCTACATCTCCTTTATTAAATAAATAAATACACAGTGCCCATGAGGAAGGGGAAAAAAATCAACAGCGGATTTCTGACCAAATTTGACGTCAAAAATGTCATATGAAGTTTTCTGGATTGAGTCTATTTTAAGAGAAAAATTGTTTTTTTCCTAAAACCGTTTTAGCCCGTTACGCTATGATAAACGCATTTTAGGAAACGATTTTGTTACCATGTCGTCTTAGTCTTGTCACGCTTAAGTGACAGACATCAAATAAACAAAAAAATCTTTAATTACCTAGCAAATGAAAAAAAAACGTTTAAAATGCATTTTTTACGATAGTTCCATTAATAAAATTCTTTTTTGTGTTTTTTGTGTGTGTATGGCATTCAAAACATCAAAAAAAGAAACAAATTTTTTATTTTATATTTTGCAGATTTGACCAAAACTCACTTAACATTTTTTGCTTATTTTAGTCTCAGGAATATGCTGTTAAGGTTTTCCCCTTCCTCACGGGCACCTTGTATAACCCCGGGAAAAGGCTGAATGTGATAATTGTTAAACAGGGCGTAAATCTAGCGTAACGAGACATTGCAAAAAGTTAACAAGATATTCATAAAACTGAAGCGGTTTTTGCTATTGTTAATTTATTTTAGGAAGTTACGATTACTCGTCAAAAAACAATGGTACAGTAAAAAGCCGTTTAATTTAAAAAGCTAATTTTTACTTACTTCCATGTTATAATACGTTATTTTTTATTAAAATCGCCTGATTTTAATAAAAAATAACGTATTATAAAGACCTAAAATTACGTAACATTTGTGACTTATTGTAAATTACGAAATGAACACACAAATAAAGAAATCTTAGCTAAAAATACATTTAATAAAAATATTTACCTAAAAAACCCCTTATAAAAAGAATATCCCGTCGGCATGGACCGCATGACGCCTCCGATTCCTCTTTGGATCGCAATGCTGATCCCTTGGGAAAAATAGGCGCCAGTCCCCAGAAGCGTGGATCAAGATATTTGTTTTGTTGTTTTATTTTGTCAGCCTCCGTAGCCTAGTTGGTAGTGACCCTGTCTACGATGCTGAAGTTGAAGTGAACAAAAACATTAATAATGCCTCCTTAAGTAATATTAAGTGCAAGAACACAAAAAAATATGAATACTCAAGGGCCTGAGACATATTTAAAATCATAGGCAAGTAACAACTTCAGTACAAAATCTGACACGCTCGGCCGCCATACAAATGAATGAACTGAACACGGCCCCAGAGTTGGGCGTAATCAATTCCTTTTGGAATTAATTACAGGGTTACATTCCAGTAATGACGATTCCTCAGTAATGAATTACTAGTATAATAAAAATTACTGTAAAGCTGTACTATGGTTACGCCTGTAATCCATTCCTTTGGGATGGGTATTGTAATCAGCTACTGTAATATTGAATCCACCGTAATCAAGTACTTCTGTAATCTGCATTACTTATAGGGTGTTTCTATCATTTCGTGCAAATCATATGTTTGCTGAAATAAAAAATAAACTAACTCCTAAATTCATTTCAAATATTTTTTATATGTTGCGTGAGGTTCATGGGTATACTTAGCATCTAAAATTAATTCTATTATTGCAACATAAAATATATAAATAAAATATAAACATGCTAAAAACTCATTGCCATCACCGGTCAGAACCTAGATTTACAGATTTGACAGCGAATTACATAACTATTACATGTACTACTTTGATTCAACCTCTTAATTTAGATGAAGTATTTATAAGGGAATGAAAGTTTAGTGGTTTAACAGTTTTAACACTGAATATTTAAATCCACTGCAGCAAAATCTTTTTGTCAAGAAAATAATATCATTACCATAAATATAGTTTGCAACAACGGAATTGGCCAGTAGGCATTGCAAATGTTATTCTATACGAAGTTCCCTCTGTCCGCGATCCCCTCCTCAGTCGGCT
This sequence comes from Thaumatotibia leucotreta, assembly GCA_025490895.1. NCBI lineage: Eukaryota > Metazoa > Arthropoda > Insecta > Lepidoptera > Tortricidae > Thaumatotibia > Thaumatotibia leucotreta. The sequence continues at coordinate 44,835 of JALPQI010008142.1, forward strand.
AGTAAACAGTGAACAAGACGGACATGTGCCATTTTTTTATGAAAAAATATATCGCGGCGGAGTTTTGGATTTGGTACAGTTTTTTTTCATTACCATGTGCACTGTTTTGATATTAATTTTTAAGTGTTTTATTGAACTGTGAATACTTAAATAATGAATATTCTATTCGAATGCTTAGTGAATGAATGGACCTGCAATTGCATTTATTTTTAAAGAGTTAATCTACAAAAGGTAAGGAAAAGTCATTACCATTCTTGTCATTACCGCAATTTACTGTTGACATACTAATGAGAATGGTAATGAACTAAAAATTATGGTAATGAATTTCAGTATTAAATTCTTGCCACCATCTTATGTTAATTACCATTCTCGTTTTTTATCATGCACCTGACTGTTGACAGTAACAAGTAATATTCAAAACTACATTTTCAGTGGGTACATTCCAAATATAACAAGTTATTCATTAAAAGATCTCAAAATTCAAACTTAAACTTTCGACTACGTTATTTCTTTTTTTGACCTGTCATTACCAACATCGCATTTTCATTCCCATATTCTATATGTCATTACCATTTTTTTGGAAAAATCTTTTGTTCATAAATTGGTCAATTTTGCGTACAATTGAAAATGTATTATAGATTAATGTTTCTTTTTCGTAAGTCTTACCATTGCCACAACAAAAAAATGAAAATAAAAAATTCTCCCAAATTCTCCCAATTTGCACGAAATGATAGAAACACCCCAACGTAATTTTGTTACTATTACTCGAAGAAAATTGTTTTTGATTTATATGTCATTCTAGTTGATATCTGACATCCTAGTTTCATGATTGTTAAAAACGTATTCTGAAAATGTAGTATATTTTTAAGATCCAAGATGGCGGCAACTTTTTTAGCAATTTTCATCATTATATTCGTTTCCGACTAATTCGCATCCGTAGAATCCGATTTTCGGGTCCATTCTAAGATCCAAGATGGCGGCAACTTTTTGTAGCAATTTTCATCATTATACTCGTTTCCGACTAATTCGCATCCGTGGAATCCGATTTTCGGGTCCATTCTAAGATCCAAGATGGCGGCAACTTTTTTTAGCAATTTTCATCATTATACTCGTTTCCGACTAATTCGCATACGTGAAATCCGATTTTCGGGTCTATTCTAAGATCCAAGATGGCGTCAACTTTTTTTGCAATTTTCTTCATTATACTCGTTTCTGACTAATTCGCATACGTGGAATCCCATTTTCGGGTCCATTCTAAGATCCAAGATGGCGGCAACATTTTGTAGCAATTTTCATCATTATACTCGTTTCCGACTAATTCGCATCCGTGGAATCCGATTTTCGGGTCCATTCTAAGATCCAAGATGGCGACAACTTTTTTTAGCTATTTTCATCATTATACTCGTTTCCGACTAATTCGCATACGTGGAATCCGATTTTCGGGTCCATTCTAAGATCCAAGATGGCGGCAACTTTTTTTTGCAATTTTCTTCATTATACTCGTTTCTGACTAATTCGCATCCGTGAAATCCGATTTTCGGGTCCATTCTAAGATCCAAGATGGCGGCAACTTTTTTTCCAAATTTCATCATTATACTCGTTTCTGACTAATTCGCATCCGTGGAATCCGATTTTCGGGTCCATTCTAAGATCCAAGATGGCGGCAACTTTTTTTGCAATTTTCATCATTATACTCGTTTCTGACTAATTCGCATACGTGGAATCCGATTTTCGGGTCCATTCTAAGATCCAAGATGGCGGAAACTTTTTTTTGCAATTTTCTTCATTATACTCGTTTCTGACTAATGCGCATACGTGGAATCCCATTTTCGGGTCCATTCTAAGATCCAAGGTGGCGGCAACTTTTTTTTTGCAATTTTCATCATTATACTGGTTTCTGACTAATTCACATCCGTGAAATCCGATTTTCGGGTCCATTCTAAGATCTAAGATGGCGGCAACTTTTTTTTGCAATTTTCGTCATTATACTCGTTTCTGACTAATTCGCATCCGTGGAATCCGATTTTCGGGTCCATTCTAAGATCCGAGATGGCGGTACAATGTTTTTCTTTTTTTTTGTAATTATTGACATTGTAGTCGTTCTTACAAACACGAATTTAGCGTCAATATCCTAGATGGACCTACCTAGTGAAAATAGAATATTTGGATTCCACGTGCGTGAATTAGTCAAAAACTAGTATGCTAAAAATTGTGTCGCCATCTTGAATCTTCAAATGAACCCTAAATTCGGGTTCCCCGTATGTGAATTAGTCGAAAACGAGTATAATGATGAATATTGCGTATGTACAAAAAAACAATAACATGCAAAAAAAGACGCCCCCGTCTTGGATCTTACAATGGACCCAAAATTCGGGTTCCACGTATGTATATTAGTCGAAAACGAGTATAATGATGAATATTGCGTATGTACAAAAAACAATAACATGCAAAAAAAGACGCCGCCATCTTGGATCTTACAATGGACCCGAAATTCGGGTTCCACGTATGTGTATTAGTCGAAAACGAGTACAATGACAAAAATGACAAAAAAAATTAAAAAATTGTGCCGCCATCTTGGATCTTAAAATTGACCCTAAATTCGGGTTCCACGTATGTGTATTAGTCGAAAACGAGTACAATAACAAAAATGACAAAAAAAAAGAAAAAAATTGTGCCGCCATCTTGGATCTTGAAATTGACCTTAAATTCGGGTTCCACGTATGTGTATTAGTCGAAAACGATTACAATGACAAAAATGACAAAAAAAAGAAAAAAATTGTGCCGCCATCTTGGATCTTAAAATTGACCCTAAATTCGGGTTCCACGTATGTGTATTAGTCGAAAACGAGTACAATGACAAAAATGACAAAAAAAAAGAAAAAAATTGTGCCGCCATCTTGGATCTTAAAATTGACCCTAAATTCGGGTTCCACGTATGTGTATTAGTCGAAAACGAGTACAATGACAAAAATGACAAAAAAAAGATAAAAATTGTGCCGCCATCTTGGATCTTAAAATTGACCCTAAATTCGGGTTCCACGTATGTGTATTAGTCGAAAACGAGTACAATGACAAAAATGACAAAAAAAAAGAAAAAAATTGTGCCGCCATCTCGGATCTTAAAATGGACCCTAAATTCGGGTTCCACGTATGTGTGTTAGTCGAAAACGAGTATAATGACAAAAATTACAAAAAAAGAGAAGAAAATTGTGCCGCCATCTTGGATCTTAAAATGGACCCTAAATTCGGGTTCCACGTATGTGTATTAGTCGAAAACGAGTACAATGACAAAAATGACAAAAAAAAGAAAAAAATTGTGCCGCCATCTTGGATCTTAAAATGGACCCTAAATTCGGGTTCCACGTATGTGTATTAGTCGAAAACGAGTACAATGACAAAAATGACAAAAAAAAAAATGTGCCGCCATCTTGGATCTTAAAATTGACCGTAAATTCGGATTCCACGTACCGTCAACCGGGGTCAATGGGGACAATTTTGAACTTTGAGTAAGATTTTAACGGAATATTTCCATGAACGAGCTCAATGTTATGGTTTCAAAACTTTCATCTTATGTTACAGATCCTATTTATGATAGTTTTATTACGATAGAATCAATCTAAACCCTCTTTTTTTCAAAAAAACCGGCCGTCCCTATTCAGGCTGCATACGGGGTCAATAGCAACGAATAAGGGACCAATAGGGAAAAATGGCTAGGGTTGTCACAAAAATAATAAGCTTACAGGTACGTACCTAGGTACCTTTCTACCCAGTAAGTAGGTATTGCAAAACTTACAATAACTATGGAAATAGGATGGCATATGATTCATATGAATAAAAATACCTGCATTTAACAAAGATTTTATTTATAATGTACTTGTGGGTAATCACTGTAGGTAATCATTCATAATCATCATCATCATCATCATCATCATCATCCTATGATAGTCCACTGCTGGACGCAGGCCTCTCCTATTAACTATGCATATAGACACATTAGGAGGTAAATGCCCATAATCGCCACGCTGGGCAAGCACTCATAATACGGGTAACAAAAATTGTTTAATAATTTGCATTGATTTAAGTAAAAGGGGTAGATGAGTGACGCTCATAGTTTGTCAACACGGCAAGCGATACTCGCACCCGCACCGTTGCAAATACTACACACTACTACTGTAATGTCTATGTGCACAATGCGTAATAGAGATAAAATAATACGAAATATGCGGTTGTGCAAACGAGACCCCCATATTTTGCGCAATACACATAGAGCAACAGAGACATACATAGCAATTAGATCTTAGTGTAAGCAAGACATTATCTGCATATTCTTTCTAATCTTAATATTTCTAACAATCCCGCTACTCCTGGTACATCGCTTACCGAGTTTTGGTATTAGATATTGTCAATTTCAAGGGCTGACCTCTGGTTGCATACATTTACTACGGTCATTTGGGTCTCCCTTATACTGGACCGACTACGACGCCCGTGGTATCATCGGAATTACGCCATTTACCTTTAGTTCGGTAGCGTCGGAATACAAAGTCAATATCAATACGAGTAACATGTACCTACTCATTTCATGATGAAACAGAATTAAATGAAAGATGGTTTAATAGTGAAGATGGTGTAATCATTTATATAAAGGAATATTATTATTCTCTCCTTTATTCAAATATTTTCTTATATTATATGGGCTCAAATAAATGTAAAATAAGGTTATTATGTGACATATACAAAATTAACGATAAACAACACGAAGAATCTCAACAAATCAGAAAAAATATCGAAGATGTTCATCGGTTCCCATTAAACAACGAAGTAAAAAAACAATAAAATAACAAAAGCTATAAATTAAGTTAGGTATGGTGTATGGATGGTCAAGGAATTTAAGTGAAGTACCATAGTGACAACGTACGAAAAGGCTCAAAAATATAAATTGATTTTAGAAATCAAATCATGAAGATACTCATATTTGATATTCCGGTCGATACTCTAGAATAGCTTTTCGTTATTTTGTCCGCTTAAACTAGTTTAATGTATACTACCGACGACGTTTTTCAACACATTTGCGAGGAATAACTGACTTAAATTAACACTTTTACTAACCCTTGTTGCTAGGTAATTACTACTTACTTAGATACTACCCGAAATTTACGTTCAATCTTTTTATTTTATTCTTGTTCATTACTTTAAGGCCACAATTTACATAAAAGAAATAACAGAAAATACAACAAAATGTAAAGTATGTTTAACTTGGTCGGGTTATGTTATTACCGCACTAGGACAGTAATGTAATGAAAAAGTACGGATATTGGAAAATGAGCCATAAAGCGGTTCAATAATAACTACGTTACGAGCACGCTTGTTGAAAAAATAGTTGTGATTGGTCCATCAAAGTTTTGATTGGCTATATTCTATAAATGTATTCAAGATAAAATAAAGTGCACAAAACCACGATTACCCGAAAGTACGGAATAGCGCCTTTTGTTATTCGTCGTCTGCCTTTGCTGGTAGTATAAATATGTTCCGGTATAAAATGTATGGAACATATTCTACTATGTTTGGTAGATGTCCACTCTGGGTCTTTTCTTTGCTTGCGTACGACTGCGATCCACTTATCTTTCCATACTTCGTCGGCAGGAAATCTGCTATGCTATTCTCTTATTGACACATTAGACGCTGCGTTCGTCAACGAGCTCGATGTCGAGACAGCCTTGTCTAAAATCCTAGCTGTTTGATTTGACATTAGGAATCGAGGCTGTGAGCGAGGTTGTGGGCGAGTTCGTCGCTGTTTTTCGTTAGAGAATACGAAGTTCATACATTAAACGTCAAACTTTCGACGCAATGTAGTTCCAGCTCACGCCGCATTCGTCGCCGAGCACTAGTGTCGTTTAAAGTACATTAGTGAATACCATTTTTAGGCTCGACGCTGCCGCAGCACTGACACAGCGCTGACAGCAAGGCGGTTTCCTTAGTGAATAACACTACTGTACGTGTATTAAATTGTTATGCTACAACCAAACCTAAACATACGTATAAGCTATTAATATTATGTATAAAATAAATATTGCAAAATAGACTTTGTTACATTTGTTTAACTAGGAGCGCAGGAACTAAAAATACATGTAGATCAAGATTTATTTGCTGACGTTATTGCGTGACGATGTACGTGTTGCTCTCG
>JALPQI010008143.1:0-22500 GCA_025490895.1 Thaumatotibia leucotreta
CCCTGTATAAATGCTATTTAGATATATCAGAAATATCGGATTAACTCCACAGAAAATCTGTTACAACTATTCGGTAATTATTAGAAGATTTTATTGGACGAAGTTGTATTGCTTTAGCTAGTCCATATAAAAAATCGTGTTATTTTTTACTGAATGAAGTTCCAGGCTTTACGTAAGTTCCCTTGAGGCCAGAGGCCGGCGCCGGCGCCTGCGCTGAGCAAAAGATATCAACGCGCGCGCCGCCGCAGCCTGCGCGCGCGCACCGCCCCGCCCGGGCAACTCCAAGCGAAGCGACGACTCGCTCGCGATACCCTCGCTCGTGATCGTGACATTCATGACCAAGTTGAACAGTGTAAGGTTTGTAAGCTTTTGCGACTGTTTGTTGTTTATTTATCCTGTTTGGACACGATCCGACAGTTGCGATACTAACTACGAGGACCTCACCTACTAAAAAATAAAGACTGTTCATTTTACTAAGAGGACACACTTAAACGTCTAGTATACATCGGTTTTAAAATCGATCGATGAACAGTTTACAGCCATGAAATTAGCAAAGCCATCTTTTTCAATTGATATATGTTTGCTTTTCAAGTATCTATTACTATATCTGATAAGACATATTCAATTTGATAATCGTAAATTGATTCTGCACAATGGTGTACAGAAAAATATTCACTGTGAAAGATTGCAAATATCTAGGAAATTTGAAGTCGACGTTATACTAAATCATTAAACAATTTAGAGAGTGTCATATGCTTGAAGATTCACCGAAGTCTAAATACAGAAATCTTAGTTGCATACCTTAAAATTGGCTATTGAACTTTACGTCGTTTCACTAAAAAAGTATGGAATTTTTGCATTTTGGTGGCCCACAAAAGGCACCTAAAATATGATAGTAATGACATTACCGCAGTCCTAATACTGTCATCCTATCGTAGAAGAGTATGTGTCTGAGTAGAAAATCATACAAAAAATCAATTTCGGGAAGAACGCCCTTGCTTGGCAGGCAATTTGATTATATGGTCTTTTAACTGCTTCCTATTTCGCAACAGGGCCAAGTTAGCTGGGATATTTATAGAAAATATTGCATCCAAAATCGGTTTTTTTTATGTCTATCGAAGACATAGTATCTCTCACCGGTTATTTTGGTCTAATTTGGCAAGGGCACATCATAAAGGTTAGACATTAGAGCTATTTAATTAAATAATCATAGAATTTGTTTAAAAAGACGACATCCATAAAATTGTCTTCATCTTCATCCTATATAGCGGTAATGGCCTATTGTGAAGGTACACTTAAGAAACGATAGACGAAAAACTAAATCATTGAAAAAATTCAAACGTGTACAATTCGCAACTAGTCGTAAAATGTCAAAAAGTAGTTTGCAGAACATAAGTTTCGTGGCCAAACAGTAGTCTAAAAATGTAGTTGCCGATAATTAATATATTAATTGAGACATTACTTATTATTTGTCTATTTTTAGTTAAATAATATTTCACAAATAAAAATAAAATATGATAAAAGAAAAAAATATTTACGTGAGGTTTTTCATGTCCGCTTAGTAAAATGAACAGTCCTTAGGTATACCGAGGCGGTAGGAAACCATGTTCGTTGAGGAAAAAAACATTGATTCCGGTTCGCTACAACCAAATACATTATCAAAATCTCATGTTCCTACAATACCGCAATAGATAAGTTTCAAGATGGCAAAAATCATCATCATCATCATCAATCAGGTGGTAATGAACATTAGTGAAACTGTGACAATGTCAATATGATATACAGTCGTATTACAATAAAAGTGAGATAGTTCAAAAAATACATTTTGCAACTAATCTGTTTTGACACTGCGACTTGCGATATAAGTACTTAGACAACGTTATTATATTAGTAGGTATACTTACCTAGGTGTAGTGAACCGAAATCAATTAATGAAAGTAATATTTTTTACTGTTATAATGACTTTAGTTTGAGATCCCTTGATGCTTTTATATTTAATTTTATTGTGAGTATTTTGATACTAGAAACAAAGAAGTTTTAAATCCTACACAGATCTCAATATGGTACAACAATTATGATGACAACCTGGTCTGCCGTGTTATAAATCGAAAATAACGAACTGAATATGATTCGCTTTGAAGGTGACAGTTGTTAGAAAAAAATCCCGGAAACCTAATTCTGCCAGATCTGTTGATGATGATGTTCACTATGATGTTGATGACAGGCCCCTATTTCACCATTATGACAAGTGGGACAATTGTAAAATACTACGGCTGCCGCTACTAATGTATAGTCCATGTGCTTGTTTGCACCCAATATGGAATAAAAAAACGTTTTACATCGTTAACCCTTTAATGGGTATTGGCAACATATTTGCCATCATATAAAAAACAAAACAAAATCAATTTACAAATTTGTAAGGTTCGAAATTGAATGCTTTGACAGAGGTGTCAAATGGTCAAAGGGTTAATAAACTACTTCTGATTTTCTCGTTACAATTGTCGCGAGGTTTAGAAGAATTTTCATTAATTTTTGACATGAGCTTCGGCCTGTGTCGGATTTTCGCTTGTCGTGTTTCTTGAGACCATTGTAATTTAAAAACTGATTTATTAAAGTTTTTGCAACATAGGTACTTTATACTGGTAGCAAACAAACACCCGGCCCGTCCATTGGTAAGCGGTAACAGTAGCCTTTGGACGCTGATAATAGAGAAAATAATATTTTTTACAATTGTCGCACCTATTACCATGGTGAAATTTAATAATTTAATAATAAAATATAATCTTCCTTCAATTTAATAATAAAATATAATGTCCCAAAATTTACATACAAAAGTTAAGTTTCCGTTCCGTTACACGACGCTTTTAGTAAGTTTATACAGAATAACGTAAAGGATTTTTTTTAATTTTTTAAATCGAATCATCCGTGGTTTTCATTCGAATGAGCTCAAGCAAGTCCGGACCGAGAAGGATCAGGGTTACGAGTTTTTTAAGGCTTAGGTACTCACAACTCGAGCAGCGCGGCGTGCAGCGGCGGCAGCGCGCGCAGGCCGGCGCCGCGGCACGCCAGCCGGGAGCCCCACGCGCCGCCGCCCGCCGCGCCGCACGCGCAGCCCGCCGGCAGCGTGTCCGCGCACCCGCCGCCGTCCGCCGCCGCCACGCCGACCACCAGCACCCACCACCACCACCACCACGCGCCCGTCATGCCGGGCTCATCATCACTTCACTTCACCGCACTCGTATTCCCGAAGGTCAGATCCTAGAGATCGCGATCGCCGCGTGACACAGACTCGCGTGAGAGCAGCGGCGCGTGTGGTCGCTCGCTCGCCGCGGCGCGCACTGACGCCGCCGCCGCACCGCCGCCGCCGCCGCCGCCGCCCCGCGCCGGAGCCGCCGAGTCTGCGGGCTGCCGGCGCATTCATCCCGCGAGGTGCACGGCGCACCCTGCACGCTGCACTCCGCCCTCAATGGGTACCTAAGTACGTCGTATTCGAAAGAATCATGTTTTTGCTACAAGTTCACAACATCTGCGAGTACATCAAGACTTATTGCTCCTACTAGATAAATATACAGTATTTACTTTGTTATGGAATATAATATGGCCGTTGATTGTAAAGTGGTTGTAAGTGGTAATATTTCTGAATTAACAATCAGACAATACAGAGTAAAATCATTTGGTAGGTTCGTATTTTAATTTAAAATGTCTAATACTTACTTATACCTACTTAATGTGTCCAGTTAACAAGCTTTTTGTCCGAATACCTTTAAAATATCTATAAAATGCAAAAAAAACTAAAAACTGTATTTTCAAGATAAACAACAACAAAGTCAAATGTCGTTGACTATTACCTGTCAACTGGTAGCTATTTGTATACTATAGACTAGAGACTCTACTATAGAGTAAGAAATGTTTCAATTCTGAGGTTACAATAAAAATATAGTATTAAATACTTCATTATTATCTTTGGTTCGTAAATCGCCATCAGATCCACAGTTATGGTCCGATTTTGATAAATTATAGGTCAATCGATTCGTCCTATCTTTGAGAGTTGCAATAAGCTCTTGGTTTTTCCATTTTTCTCACTAAAAATGCCTACAAATCAATTTTAAGGTAATACCTTGCGCTAGGCAACCAGTACCAGTCTAGCGAGACCTCCGTTTTGACACAATATGACAACACGAAAAATAACATTAATGAATTAAAATTAAACCTGTAGTGAGTTGATAAACATGAAAAAAATATTAATTTTAAGTCGGCTAAACATATCCGTAACACTTAAAATAGTTAGCAAAAAAAAAATAGTAACGATTTGTTTTAAAACGATTTACAATAAATGACAACCTCTCAAATTCTCAACATGTCAACGTCCGACTTACTTTTTATTGGGACCTATTATAACCACTAATTGGAGTTCGAGGCCAAAGAAACTACGACAGTTGCGTTACTGTCAAATCTGTCAAAGTCTCTTATGTCATTGTCAAATAAAGTTTTCAGGTTTCGACAACCTTTTTGGCAGTGGGCGGGGCACATTGCGCGTAGAACCGATGGCCGTTGGGGCGGGAAGGTTCTTGGGGTCGGCCACGTACCGGAAGGCGTAGCGTGGGTAGGCCCCCCACGAGGTGGACTGATGACCTGGTGAAGGTCGCAGGAGTCCGCTGGATGCGGGTGGCGCAGGACCGGTCATTGTGGCAATCATTGGGGGAGGCCTATGTTCAGCAGTGGACGTCTTTCGGCTGATATGATGATGATGATGATTTATTTATTTAAAATAATTCGAATAATTCGTAATAATAGTACATTACTACCGAGGCTGGGAAGTGACTGGTTGCCGGCCGAATATATGTAGACGGCCGAGCGAAGCGAGGCCGGATAGTATTCGGACGGCAACCCGTCACTTCATGGCCGAGGTATGTATAATGCTTTTCTCAAACATGCAATGAAATGAAACAAAAAAAATGATCACCTTTCTAACAAATTATAAGTCAACTACATAACTAAGTCTTTGAAACACAACAAAAGTCAAATACGACAGGGACACCTCATTTCTTTTTTTAATTGACCTGTTTGAAAGTTGCAAATTTTTTATTTAAAAAAGCGGTATTAGACGACGCGGTCGATTGGGTCCAATTAATCGCATGCAGTGATCGGGGCCGACGGATCGCGCCGTATAATACTGCTTTTTAAATATTATTTTGAGTAGTTATTATACATTTATTTTAAATTATATAATTTAATTATTATATAATATATAATTTATAACTGCAAAAATTAGCCAATCATTTTTTTTTATACTAATATTACTTACAGATAATTATTGGCTAAAAGCCAAGATGCCAGGTCACAACCCTATGTCAAATGAAAATTAAAAAAGAGGTACTTGCCGGCCTAGGCCGGCAACGAGCTACTTCTCGGCCACTTTTTTGGCACTTAACTACAACATTTCATTGCATGTTTGAGAAAAAACAATATTACTTACCCCTGTAATGTTTGTACACCTTTTTGTTTAATAATATATGGCTGTCACAACTAGGATTTTCTTAATAACACGTACCTAAATACCTAAAAAAAAATATTTTCTCTAAACTAACATTGATATGACAAAATTTTATTGTAAAGAACTTAAAATAATAAGAGCCTACTTTTCAAAAGACAAAGCCTATTTTAAAAAGAAGTTAAATTACCAGCGATCACACACGACAGCGTGCCATATTTACTAAGACAGTATGGTTAATATTTTAGTGAACCCCTGCCTTATTTACGGGTTAAAATTATGGGAAAGAAATTTGGAAATGTAAAATGAAAGCATTTTTTGTATTTTATTTTTTATTTGTCTTCTTTATCATTATCACTTATCGTCCTGAGTCCTAGGTAAAAATCGAGTACGCTCCCATAAAAGCCGAGAGTCCTTTATTTATAACACCATCAGTGCTGAGTTCTGAACTTACTGTGGCTTATTTTAATGTTTAAAATGAGTTTGTCAGATTTTTGTTGGAACAAAGTTGTTTATATAATCTAAGAGGTATATTTTAAGCATTTTTTTTACAAATCATTTAGGCGTCATAAAGACCTCTCTGCTTTTATGTGACTAAGATTATATGTATGATAAATCTGGCGAATATGTGTCATTTTGTATGAAATCGGGTGTATCTTTGAAAAATAAAATTTTACAAATACGAAATGTGAACATAAAGCATGCTACAAAGTATTATTCTGCAATTTTCTAAGCGTATGCAGAAATAGGGTTTTTTTATTTATGTGTAGTTAAATTGCCGTACCAAATGTTATTAACACGTTAGGTGATACAAGCGCAATACCAACTGTGTTACTAAGAATTGTGGATACTTAAGTTTTTATTAAAATATATGATATTTACGTGAAAATAAGTAAATAATATTGTTTCTATAAATTAAAGATAAAAAATTACCAATAAATTAGACATCACGACGTCTGTTTTTAGAAAATAAGGATTTACTAATGTAAGAACATTTCATTACTGTGGCAATATTTTCGTAGTTCCTTTGGCCTCGAACTCCAATTAGTGGTTTTTTATTTATAGGGATTGAAGTGTAACTGGACTCCGGACACCTTATATCAATAGATTTAGCAAAAATCACCGAAAACATTCAGCGAACGCGAAAGTTGGTATCTGGAAATCTGGCTTTTTAAATATCTCACGCTAAATGCAACCGTTAGTCAGTTCGTGTTAGTAACAACGACATCTATGAGGATATGTGAACAACAACCTAAACTCGTAAGTTGTATCGTAATCGTAATCTCTAAGAAGCTTTTATTACTGAGTTTCCTGACTACTGCCGTGCAATTCCTAAACCACAGTAACTGACAAAAGTCGATTTTGAGATAATAGCAAAAAACAGTTTTAAAGTAATATATTTTCCAAGATTTAATAGTTATTGAGATTTTTTTTTCTCCAAAATGAAGCATTTAAATCATACAATATGATAAATTAAAAAATACGTACTTCTGCATTTTCTAAAATTAAATATGTGTTTTTTTCGAAATTCTGTGTTTGTACTGCGCTTTTAAAAACAGGGAAAAATATAACAATTACTAATTAAGACACAGTAAAATGACCACTTACTGCACAAATTTTGCGTGCTTTTTAGAGATAGGCGGCATTTTACAGGTTAAACTGCAGTAAAAGGGACTAGTGTACTGTAATTTAACTAGTATTTTGATTGAATTTTCGTGCTACGAACTTCATTTACAGCAGTAAAATATATTTTTTTTTATAAAGTAATCAAAATACAACAAAAATTTGTAACAGTATTACATAATTTTATTATTAAGAAATTCAAACACGCTTATCAAGTTTCATGCCAATGTGAGACACAGAAGGATGTAAAAAACGATTTAAAAGTTACTTGGAAAACACAGTTTATTTAGGGATTTGTCGTCAATAATACAAAAATTAGACAAAAATTAAGGTTTATTACCACATTTTCTTAAGAAATAAAATTACAATCAACTTAAGGTACCAGTATCGGTTGTAATCATAGCAAATGGCACATTATATTTAGCCTTATATTGATTTCAATGAGCAAGCTCACGACTGATTATGGCGTAGCACTTCTACGATTAATTTTAATAAATTTAATTTCTTACGTATTCGTGTCAGTTATAAATCAAAAAGTCTTTAGAATACTGTATATTATAATAAAAACCCCTATAAAATAATAAATTGTCATCAATTATGACCTATTACTACAATAGTACTCCGCTCCTGAAGTATATTTATGTATGACACGTTATAGGTTTTGTTATGTTTTTTGGAGAAAACTAGGAAACTTTGGTTCGTTAAGGCACCCTGTTAATAAGATAAATAAATGAAACCTCTTTAGTCATAATTTAAGAACCGCCGGCCGGTTTGTGGAGGCCTTTAATAAGGCCATGACAGACAGTGTTAAACAAACATCTTGACAGGATATTACTGATGGATGATGGGATGATTATTTAGAAAATAAATTATAAAGTTCTTTTTTGTTCGGTAAACGTTTTTTTTTTATTTCTAGTGAAAGTTAATTGTTTTGATGTTAAATTAAAGTCCCTTAAATATCCGTGACTAATTTAATAACAACGTATATATATTAAGTAGCAATTCATTAAGGAAATGATTAAGAATTTACTTTCATATTTTATGTTTAGCTTTGAATTTAAACTAACATAAAGAAATTTGTTAAATGCATCTGGAATTACCGTAAAAGAAACTTAAACCAAAAAGTATGTAGCAATCTTATCGAATCCCAAAACAGGTAAATACAAATTTCTAAATACTCGATTATTGACCGGTATTGGCGGTATTCGTATAATTCATATTATGTATAATCTACTTCATACGTTACGGCGAGGTACCGCAATAAAGAACAAATGTAACAATAGTATGACATAACGATGATATTTGTTGGCAAGGCATTGCTTTATAAAATGATACCGCCGCCTAGGAACCATAACTCGCATAGCAAAATTAAATGTGTACAAACTAAAGAGAAGGTTTTTTTTTGTCTTTTAAGAACCTAATAATTAGGTAATAATCAGTGATCGGTTTTTTGGATTCCCCCGGCGGGTCTCCTATAGTAACTTGAAAAATAAACTTTAATTATATTGCCATATTTCTGTTTCATAAAATATGCTCTGGTGTGTATAATACAATAGTGTTAAATATTTTTTTATAGTCACACCCGTATTTTTTTATACGCGAAATCCCGCTAGGGGGAATCCAAAAAACCGATCACTGGTAATAATACCTTTATGTGTTTAACTATATAAGTTTTTACTTCTTTATCAACAGACGAAACCTTGGTTGTTTTAAATTGTAAATAGGTCAAGAATTATTTTACTACCTTAAACAGGATGTTCTAACGATATCACTATAAGCTATCTTCAAGGAAGGTCCGAGATGGAACTACTCGTAACTCGAATTTGCCACTTAAAATAAACGTCTAAATGCAGTTAAAATAGTCAAATAACATAAAAATACTGCCTAAACTGCAGCCCCTTGGGGTGCTACTGTCCTTTAGCTAGTATTATTGCTATTGAAAGGAATACAACATACAGCATAATGTGTACATTAATGAACTTGTTACTGCAGTTTAGATGGCAATACGATACTTATTTGAACAGTAGTGTACCACTTTAAATATCGTTATTTTATTCCTACTGCGTCTTAACTAGTAATTATGCTTATTAATCTATGAAACTGGAAACGCAGTACAACACTTTTAGCATAAAAATTGTATACTGTGTTTTAATTAGTTTCTTTATAAACGAGATACTATGAGTTTACATGCTAAAAATCATGAAAATCTACACCTGTACTGCGTTTTAGTCAGTATCAGCCCAAAAACCGTAGCCGTAGACCATTTTACTGCGCTTTATATTGCATTGTGCTGGAAAAACTAGTCACTTACTGCTTTTGGGGATTCGAGTTTCCATGTTCCAGTTTTCCAAATTAAAAACCGATCGATTGGGATTATGCGTTTTGATTTGCTGATTATAGATCACCAATAAACCAAAAATTGGAAAATTGGCAGTTACTGTGGTTTAGGAATTGCACGGCAGACTAGGCATGGGGCCTATCTATTGGTTCAGTCGACAGCAAAAATAACGTTGCGTTTTTACTCGATTTTATTGCATTCACATGAGAGAACCATACAATTAATGAATTTAGGGCATTTTAGGGTTTGTTTCACCATACCTGAACAAAATATATGTGTCAGATAAATGTCAGCTGTCCTTTGCTTTCATATGGCTGGGGAAAAAATAGTGATAATTTTATCTGACGGATATACAGGGTGTCCCACGGCGATGCCACATGGAGGGAAAGTACCTTAAATATCATAGATAACGTATTTTGCTGAAAGAAGACTTTATTTTATTTTTAAGACTTAGTAAAATTGCATTCAAATTTTTTTGATTTTTTTTGAAAAAAAATTGTATGAAAAAAAAATATCGCCTTGTCAGAGGAAACATACCTTAATTATCGTAAATGAGCACCTTACAGAAAGAAGACATTATTTCGATTTAAAAAACAAATTCCAACTTGTCTGCACATTTTTTTTTTTTTTTTGAAAAAAATTGTATGGAAAAAAAATCTCGCCTTGTCAGAGGAAACATACCTTAATTATCGTAAATAAGCATCTTACTGAAAGAAGACATTATTTCGATTTAAAAAACAAATTCCAACTTGTCTCCACATTTTTTTGATTTTTTTTGAAAAAAGTTGTTTGGAAAAAAAATATTGCCTTGTCAGAGGAAACATACATGAGCATCTTACTGAAAGAAGACATTAAGGTATTTTTTCTCCGACATCGAGATATTTTTTTTCAATACAATTAAAAAAAAAATTAAAACAAGCTGGAATTTATTTTTTAAATCGAAATAATGTCTTCTTTCAGTAAGATGCTCATTAACAATAATTAAGGTATGTTTCCTCTGACAAGGCGATATTTTCTTTTCCATACAATTTTTTTTTTTCAAAAAAAAAACAAAAAATGTGAAGACAAGTTGGAATTTGTTTTTTAAATCGAAATAATGTCTTCTTTCTGTAAGATGCTCATTTACGATAATTAAGGTATGGTTCCTCTGACAAAGCGAAATTTTTTTTTCATGCATTTTTTTTCAAAAAAAATCAAAAAAAATTGAATGCAATTTTACTAAGTTTTAAAAATAAAATAAAGTCTTCTTTTAGCAAAATACGCTATCTATGATATTTAAGGTACTTTCCCTCCATGTGGCATCGCCGTGGGACGCCCTGTATTTATCGGGGATTGTAAGACAGGCCGTTAACTGTCTGGTACATTACATATCACCTATCCTCGTAAGGCTCAATGTTGTACATTACAATGTACACTCCACTTCAATGAAAGTTAAACCTTTCATAAACTCAATTTGCATTTCCTTTGTTTCATTGATTTTACAATCAAACGAAAAACACCACTTTCCTTACATAGCAAGGTTCCAAATAAAATTTAAATAAAGAAAATCGTATTGTGGGTCTCACCAGGCTACAACTAATCCCCTCGGCGACATTGATGAAGGATGAGATGAGCGTCAGGACTCAGGACGTGTCTCGCTCGTACCTCCGTCGCCGTCGACATAATTATCTAGTACACAGGTACTTATTAAGAAATCAAATCAAGGCTATTACGGCCTATCAAGTATCAAATCAAGTCATATACAGCCTTGTATAAGTCAAGGCATGCAAACTATTTTGCATACATGGCCCTAAAACTGCTTTTCCTTAGTAAATTAACCTGAATAATTAAACATACTAATTATGTATGAAAGCGAATTATTAAATTATTTGGCGACTATTATCAAACCGCGATTAGAATGGAATTCGAAAGTACTGTTGACACAACAGTGTATAAGTCAATCTAGGATATGTTCATAGTTATATTCATATATTTATAGTTTAAGTGCAAAAACTTACAGAGAATAGATTAATTAATCACTCACTACATCTATAAACAACTCCTTTCTATGTAAATGTTGTGTCATTTTTTGTGTCAACAGTACTCTCCAATCCCTTTCTGATTCCGGTTTGATAATACCTTTTTAGGGTTCCGTAGTAAACTATACCAAGTATCGCCATGTCCGTCTCTCTGTCTGTCCGCAGCATAGTTCAGTGGCCGTTAGTACTAGAAATCTGCAATTTGGTATACCTTAAGGTGGATTTAGACCAAACGAGAATTCCCTCAATCAAATCAACGAATTTCGTCGAATCACGTTTTGTGTAACGAACAAATTTCGTAGAGTGGGGGATAGAATTAGCGAATGCTCGTTAGGTCTAAATCCACCTTTACATATTAATCACACCGACAAAGTGGTAGGATATTTTTTTTTCGGGTACTACAGTTAAGTGCAAAAATAAGTAGGTATCGAAAGAATCCGCTCATAAATATGTTACGACGTTCTTATTACACATAATTAGAGTGCACTGGGACATATTTTTGTGAACAGCTTATTTTGTCTTTGACTGTACAGTCAGAGGCATAAATATGTATGCACATTTTTCCTTATGTCTTGAGCATAAGTTCTAAAATTGTATATAATATATGTTTATGCCCTTCACGTAAAGATCATCAAATCATCCCTAATTTATTTATTTTACATGAAATCCTATGTTGTGGGGTACGGTACCGTTGAATAGGTCTTTTAATAAAAATAATAAGGGTCAAGAAAGATAGACCTATGCCGAAATTCTTTTTTTGTTTTTCTCGCAATATGCATTTTCGTATATCCCTATAGGGTCTATATAATATACCAAAATTGCAGCTTTGCAACACGACTTGTGATTTGTATGAAAAACTTAGATAGCGGGCCTTCTGCCTTCGTGTTTTTATTTTCAATCACAAAGTTTGCTGACATGATTTTACCCTTAAACTAAAGAATATTAAGTGCGCTATAAGGTCATTATTGCATGTTTTTCGTAGCATAATTAGGTGAGGCGAAAACATATAAAATAGTTTCCAAAAAAGAGTTCTTATGGAAGTCTCGAGTCTCTGAAACTATAAGACCTACGGTAATGTTTATTAGCTCAACTTGTTGGAAATTTATTAATCTTTAAACGCTTCTTAACATAATAATGTCAAAAAACGTAAGGTTTTTTTAATAAAAATCAGAAACTAAAAAATGCAAATTTCGCAGTTTTTCACGTACTACGTAGTGTGCAAAATGTAGTTTTATAGTGGCCTATGGTGTCTAAACAACATACTTACCAAAAATGCAGCTATACTGCATGCTTTGCGAGTTTCATGTAAAGTTTGACCGTACTAAATTGGCAAATCAGTTTTCCTTCCTCAACATGTAAAGGAACATTCCACGAAAACGTGTCGTAAGCGACACTGTCTTTTCAATACTTTACAAAAAATAAATTAGCAATCTGAGTAACGGTATAACGAGACGTAAGCGACAAAATGTAGATGCAATTATGGGTATAAGTGAGTAAAGAGAAACTACACCTCCTTCTTGCATAGCTATAACTTTGTCTGAAAACCGAAGACTGAAAAGTGAATGCAATAACTTGCGGGTGTAATACAATAACTCAGCTTAAATCTGCCGCTTTTGTAGTGACTGTATGCTATACTTTTTGCTGAAACACAAGGATTATTCCTAAAAAATAAATACAATAAAAAGAAGTGACATGTGTCAGATGTGACGCGACCATGATAGCAGCTCGCTGTTTATGTAGCGCGCGATGTCTCTCGTAGAGTCCAGAGAGTGCCTGTGCGCGGAGTGAGCCATGCGAGGAGCGAGCCGTGCGCCGGTGCTGCTGTTGCTGCTGGTCGCCGCTGCCACCGCCGCCGCCGCCGCCGCCGCCGCCGCCGCCGCCGCCGCCGACATCGCCGACGCCGACACCAGCGACGAGCCGCTAGAGGACGAGGTCGAGAGCGCACCTTTCGCGGTCAGTCCCATTCCCACGGGTGTTAGGAATCTCCCCATCGATGGTGCATCGACGAACGCTATTTCCTAATACGGCACTTTTAGGGCTTCCGCTACCTTTCACGGATTTCCCGGACGCTCGTCTAACAAGATATTGTACAGTCGAAGACAAAATAAGGGGTATACAAAAACGTTCAAAAATATGTCCCAGTGCACTCAAATTCTGTGTAATAAGAACGTCGTAACATATTTATGAACGGATTCTTTCGATACTTATTTTTGCACTTGACTGTATGAACGGGGCTAACTGGTGCGTGGGCATGTGACAAATTTTAATCCTAAGCGGGACCCGCGAGCGTACGCAAGCGGCGGGCCCGCTACGAGTGCCGTATGCCAGCTAGCGAAGGCGTTTGTGACTTGAGCTTGTATTTTTGTAGACGTAGGCACCTACGTGTAAAGCCATAGACGCCAGTGATATAAATCTCGTTACGAACTGTCGGTGTGACGGTGTCTCTGTGTGTTGCAGATAGTGGTAGAGCACGAGGACGGGTGGCGCTGCGGCGGCGCGCTGGTGTCGCTGCGCGCGGCGCTGAGCTCGGCGGCGTGCGCGCGCGGGCGCAGCGCGGCGGCGGCGCCCGGCGACCTGTGGGCGCGCACGCCCGCCTCCGTCGGCGCGGGCGACGGCCGCCGCGTCACGCGCGTCGCCGTCGCTATCGACACGCAGGTTACTAACATATTATGGCCTTTTTCATTATTTCCTAGATTTTGCTCATATCATCATCATCACATCATCAGCCTATGATCTAGTCCACTGCTGGACGTAGGCCTCTCGTATTAACTATGCGTATACCTAGACGCATTAGAAGGTAAATGCCGATAATAGCCACGCTGGGCAAGCGGATTGGCGATCGCAGTAATGTGTCCACTATGATGACGCTGCTGCCCATCATCAATCGTTATCAAAAAAAACCGTCCAAGTGCGAGTCGGACTCGCGCGCGAAGGGTTCCGTACCATTATCAAATTATTATTAAAAAAATACAGTTAAATCAACCTACCTCAAAAACTATAGGAGATAATTTAATCAAACCAAAAATCGTTGATAGAGTTTATTATTGTGCATAACATATATTTTTTTTAGAATTTTATATCGCTTAGTTTAAAAAATAGAGGGGGGGGACACATTTTTCAGACTTTGAGAGCTGATATCTCGAAAACGAATTGCTTAAATAAAAATGAGATTTATGAACCTTGGTATCATTTTCAAAGACCTTTCTATTAATACCCCAAACGCTTATAAACAACTAAAAAAATTTTTCCATCCCTCAGTTACATGTATGGAGGGCCCCCACCCCAATGGTTTTTTTTACAATTTAGTATCATAATCCAGTAGCGGTTTGTACAACACATATCCTTACCAAATTTCGTTACTGTAGCATTTATAGTTTCCGAGTAAATCGGCTGTGACAGACGGACAGACGGACAGCCGGACATGACGAATCTATAAGGGTTCCGTTTTTGCCATTTTGGCTACGGAACCCTAAAAATGGCCAGTGACACTTCAATCCCTTAGTCGACTCTTACGACAGCCGCAGGAGGATTTGGGGTGGTGACAAATGTATTCTTACTGCCGTCACCACACGGCTATTATTTGACTTGTATTCCAAAGTAATTGCAACATGCACATGTTATGCAAATCTCGAAAAAGCTATTTTTTACTATAATAATTACTGTGTGAAATATGTATTAAATCCGCTTGACTAATTAGGTACAGTAATTACTTCTTATAGCTTATTACTAGATAAAGAATCCTAAGTGTCATCCTATCATGTCGAAAGTTGTAACAGTTCAACAGTTAATAATAATGACAATGTTAGTTTTATTATGTGACGTCCTACAGAAGATATCAGACGGGGAGTGGGTAGAGGAGCCATGGCTGGGCGCGGTGGCGGACATAGCGCTGCTGGAGATGGAGGCGCCGTTCGGGTCGGCGGCGCACGCGCGGCCCATCCTCATGGCGGCGGACGACGAGTGCGCCGCGCGCGCCGGCGCGCCGACGTGCCACGTGGTGCGCACGCCGCCGCACGCCGGCGCGCCGCTGCGCGTGGGCAACGCCGAGCGCACCTCGCCGCTCGCCTGCGCCACCGTCGCGCCCAACTGGACTGCCGTTTCTGATATGGTGCTTTGTCTTATTGGACCTCAATTTTGCCAGGTTAGTCGTACGATTACACTATAAGTAGTCCATTTACTTTTACACGTCAAACTTCTGATAAATATAAAACGTCATAGGCAGAAAACACCAATGTTTATTAAAATAAAATAAAATAAAATAAAATAAAATAAAATAAAATAAAATAAAATAAAATAAAATAAAATAAAATATGTATATCGATCATTCGGGAGTTTTCTATTAAGCATAGATTCGTGTATCAAGAACCATACGAACAAATTGGCACATGAAATAACTAATCAATTGAGACTGTCAAACTAAGCAATAGAGTTCTACACTCGCAGTCAATAAATACGGGTCAGGTGGATTTTTTCATAGAAAATACTGGAAACATGCCGTTTACAATTATTTAAAATAAATATTTATAATACTAGTGGAACCGTTTTTAAAATCAGATTATATTGGAAGTTCCCTGAAGTTTTCACTCGATCCGAAAAACACGGAACTTTATCGTCAGATGACTTCGTAGATATAAAAATAGCAACTCATGATTCAAAAACTCGTATTACCATACATTTTAGATGTTTTTTTAAACGGTCTACATTTTTGTCTAAACAAACCGACCTAACGACAATTTTAAAGTTTTTTTGGGTTTATATATAAATTTAGGGAAATTCCAATACAACCTGATTTAAAAATACATTTGACCTACACTATAAATATTTTGAAAAAATATTTGGAATCTCCATGTTTGCATTATTTTCTATGAAAAAAACCACCTGACCTGTTTTCATTGCCGGAGTGTGTAATTGACATCGATTGTAATTTAAGATAATGGTAATAATATACCTATTAGTAATTTCAGATATAAAAATTGTGATACCATCTTAGAATGTGTTCTCTGTGATTTGTAGAGTGATTGGGGCGTGGGCGTGGTGTGCGCGGGCAAGCTGTGCGGCGTGCTGTCGCGCTCGGCGCGCAGCGCGGGCGGCGGCGGCGGCGGCGGCGGCGGCATCGGCGCGCTCGACCGGCGCGCGCGCGGCTGCGGCGACACGCACGCGGCGCAGCTCGTGCCGCGCTGGCGCGACTTTGTGCGTTGCGCGCAGACCCGCAACCGCTGCGGCAGGTTGGGCGCATGTCAACTTGTGTTTTTGTTAAAATAATACCGTTAGCCAAGCAACGTTAATAGGAGCGACCTATAACCGTACCATGAGCTGCCGCCACGTTATTAACGCGGACTTACTTTCTTTATATATCGTTATGTCGGTATATCTCGTTATGACAATTTAGAATTTCTTAAAAAATGTTAATCTAATCCTGATGTGTAGGGATAACTGCGCGTCGGTGTGCACCGAGCGGTTCCTGCTGGACGCGCCGGCAGACGAGCCGCGGCGGTGGGTCGACGGCGGCGCGGGCGGGGGAGGGGGAGGAGGAGGCGGGGGAGGAGGGGGACAGACACTCTCCAGCATATCCCGTAATTACCGCTATTATTTTTAATAATTCTATGGTCTACTGTTCTTCAAATGTGCGACGAGATTTATTTTACAGTAGCCGTAATTAAGTAAATTGAACGATACTTTTATTTCATTTGTTCATTTAATGTTTGGAAGTTTCAGATTACGGAGATATTGAAAGAATAACGAAACTATCGACAACTGAGACAATGCGGACTTGGCCCAAAATAGAGACCACCTGGTTCACCCCCGAGACGACGCAGCGGCGCGACGACACCAAGCCCGCCGACATCGCGCCCACACGCACCGCGCCGACGCTGCCGCCGACGCCGCCGCCGACGCCGCCGACGCCGCCGCCGCTGCCGCCGCTGCCACCGCCACTGCCGCCGCCGCCGCGGAGCAACAACTCCGTGCCTATCGGCAGGATGGCGCAGTTCGAGTTCGAGCCCTACCGCGCCGATTTCAAGGTAGAGTGTGGTATTCATCTCCTATCCCGACATAGCGTATCATTATCATTATATTATCTTGGTCACAAAATGAGTAAATAATATACATTTTACATAATCATAAGATAAATGTACCACATATAGATATGTCTTCACATAATGTACAACGTTCTGTTAGAACCTACCTCTGACGTGCATCCGAATCTTAACGTCTTCACATTATTTTGCAGGCTGGTGAGTACGAAGATAACGAGGCGAACTACGAATCAGGCGAAGAGCCAACTCGCACATCGTCGACGCGCGAGCCGCCCACGACAGGCGTGCCCGAGGCGCTCGTGGAGGAGGTGCCCGTGGCGGGAGCGGCGTCGGCGTCGGCGTCGGCGCCCGGCGCGCGCTCGCCGCCCGCCGACAACGCGACGGCGGCTGCGCCCCGCGCCGCGCCCGACCCGGCGGGGGACGGACTTAGCGGCGCCGGCAGACGAGTCAAGGGCACCACTTCACTGAATTGTTTATGTCAGATGTTAGTAGTTTTTACTGTATTACAAATATATTCAAATGATTATTAAATTTTAAGGATTCGTAATTTCGTCTTCTACACCCCACTTCTCTCGTTTTACTATAATCCGAGTCACCAACAAAATCCGTGCATTCGTCCTAAGACGACTGTAAAAAAAGGAAATTTCCAGATGGTAAAACTGGTAAGAAATAAATAACAACAATAACAATGAGTACCTCCGTAGAAATTACCAGCATTACCAGCAGGGTCAGAATAATAACTATGTTGCGCTCTATTCAAATATACCCGGAAAAAAATGTGACGTGAGTGAGTTTAGTGAAACCAGAAGTACCGTCTCAGCAATTAGTTACGACGTTATGACACTTGGACGTTGCTCCGGAAACAAAATTGCGAAAAAAAAACAGCAGTAGTTGCTTATATCGTTTGTGGCGGTCCTCTCCACAGGTGGAGTTAACAGTTAACTGTTACTGTTCCGACTTTCTCACACACTGAAATTGTGATTAGTATTATTTTTTTTTTTTTGTGCTCCTTTAGGGCTATTAAGTACAACTTACGTCGCTCTGCGGTAGAGGTAGCTAGTGGCGCCATCTTTTCTAAGCAGTTTTTTTTTTCTTGTGACACCGGGAACTATGGTTATTAAATGAAGTTTATATCCACTCAATTGCTTTTGGTAACTCTGGTTACCAGCTGTCACTCTTATTTTACATAGGAATAAAGCTCAACCAAAATTTCAAAGCATGTGAGTGGATATTGGAACAACTAAATCACAAATGGAGAGTGGTGAAAATTACTAGCACTCCACTTACTAACGCTGGTGCATAGATATATGAAAGAGGGAGATTTGTAACGAAGCGAAATTGTAATGAGTCTCGGTGTCTCCGAGGTCGGGCCTTTGCCACGCTGTGATTGGCTAAAGCGCTACCATACGAGTATGATGCGCCACTAGAGAGGAGGCTACGTCGATAAATTATTATCCATAGATATTTGATAAGGCCGGAATATTAAGAAAAACATTAAAATCGATCTATCATTTAATAAGAAATAAATACAGATTAAAATATCGCATTGGACGATGTATCTAATCTTTATAAACATTATGTTATCCGTCGCGCCCTTGTTAGCGCGAAAATACCGGCCGTCCTAGAGCCTAACGGTCTGGCCAGGGACGACGGCAAGAGGCCTGACGGAATGACGCTGGTGCCCTGGAGCATGGGCCGGCCGCAAGTTTGGGACGCCACCTGCGTTGACACTCTGGCGCCGTCCCATGTTTCGGTCACCGGCGTTGCTGCTGGCGCCGCGGCATCATTAGCCGAAAGTCTCAAGCGCCGCAAATATGCTGCTTTAGGAACCAGCTACATATTTGCGGCGTTTGGTGTGGAGACCTTGAGGCCATGGGGGCCAAGTGCACATGGACTTTTTAAAGATCTAGCGGCTCGCCTAAGAGAGACCTCAGGCGACCAGAGGGCTGGCCAGTACCTTGCACAGCGTTTAAGTATTGCTATACAACGGGGGAATGCGGCCAGCCTTCTGGGTACCTTGCCCACTGACGGCGATTTAGGCAATTTTTTTTATTTATAGGTAGTTAAGTTAATATTGTTTGTTTTCATTTTATGTCGTTTAATAATAAATTAGAAAACTTTTTTCTTACTTTCGTGTCGGATCTGGTTTGTAAATAATAAACTACAGAATGTCAATTATAAACATATATTTGAATATTAGTCCAAGAGCCAGTGAACCCTGAGAGTAACG
Organism: Thaumatotibia leucotreta; assembly: GCA_025490895.1. Classification (NCBI taxonomy): domain Eukaryota; kingdom Metazoa; phylum Arthropoda; class Insecta; order Lepidoptera; family Tortricidae; genus Thaumatotibia; species Thaumatotibia leucotreta. Next base: position 19,736 of record JALPQI010008143.1, read on the forward strand.
GTCTTCCTGTAAGGTTAGAAATTTGTATACTAACGGTTTATGGAATTCTAAGAGCAATAGCCATGACCTGGCAGGCGTCAGCCCTGCACGTCATCAGGCCCTTTATTTTTTGAACTGTTAAGTAAATTGGATTTCAAAACTTGTTTCTGTAAGTTTGAAAAATTTATAGGATAAAGTTAATTTATTGTACATCTTAAAAAAAATTGACAGGCGATTACAATAAGCAGAAGTATATGACAGGTCAATTAGAAAATGCACAGTTGATGAGGTAAAATAAACTTCATCCTGTATACTCGAAATTTTTATATGGCTTCAAATGAACGTCTCGGAGTAAGTATGTGCAATGCCAGGCGGTTTTAAACAGCATAAGACCTTGCCAGGCGAGGAGACAGTTAAGTAAATTGGGTTTCAAAACTTGTTTCTGTAAGTTTGAAAATTTAATAGGATAAAGTTTATTTACTGTACATCTTAAAAATAAATTGACAGGCGATTACAATAAGCAGAAGTATATGACAGGTCAATTAGAAAATGCACAGTTGATGAGGTAAAATAAACTTCATCCTGTATACTCGAAATTTTTATATGGCTTCAAATGAACGTCTCGGAGTAAGTATGTGCAATGCCAGGCGGTTTTGAACAGCATAAGACCTTGCCAGGCGAGGAGACAGTTAAGTAAATTGGGTTTCAAAACTTGTTTCTGGAAGTTTGAAAATTTAATAGGATAAAGTTTATTTACTGTAGGTACATCTTAAAAATAAATTGACAGGCGATTACAATAAGCAGAAGTATATGACAGATCGAATAGAAAACGCACAGTTGATGAGGTAAAATAAACTTCATCCTGTATACTCGAAATTTTTATGTGGCTTCAAATGAACGTCTCGGAGTAAGTATGTGCAATGCCAGGCGGTTTTGAACAGCATAAGACCTTGCCAGGCGAGGGGACAGTTAAGTAAATTGGGTTTCTTAACTTGTTTCTGTAAGTTTGAAAATTTAATAGATAAAGTTCATTTATTGTACTTACATCTTTAAAAAAAATACAGGCGAGTAATCGCTAGTTAGTCGCTAGTAGTAGTAGAGTAGTTGCTAAGGGCGTGCGATTGAGAGGTGCAACTGTCCCCTCGCCTGGCAAGGTCTTATGCTGTTCAAAACCGTCTGGCATTGTACATACTTACTCTGAGACGTTTATTTGAAGACATGTAAACATTTCGAGTATACAGGATGAAGTTTATTTTACCTCATCAACTGTGCATTTTCTAATTGATCTGTCATACACCTCTGCTTATTGTAATCGCCTGTCTTTTTTTTAAGATGTACAATAAATTAACTTTATCCTATTGAATTTTCAAACTTACAGAAACAAGTTTTGAAACCCAATTTACTTAACTGTCCCCTCGCCTGGCAAGGTCTTATGCTGTTCAAAACCGCCTGGCATTGTACATACTTACTCTGAGACGTTTATTTGAAGACATGTAAAAATTTCGAGTATACAGGATGAAGTTTATTTTACCTCATCAACTGTGCATTTTCTAATTGACCTGTCATATACTTCTGCTTATTGTAATCGCCTGTCAATTTATTTTTAAGATGTACAATAAATTAACTTTATCCTATAAATTTTTCAAACTTACAGAAACAAGTTTTGAAATCCAATTTACTTAACAGTTCAAAAAATAAAGGGCCTGATGACGTGCAGGGCTGACGCCTGCCAGGTCATGGCTATTGCTCTTAGAATTCCATATAAAGTTAGTATACAAATTTCTAACCTTACAGGAAGACCGTTACTCTCAGGGTTCACTGGCTCTCCAGCTATATGAACAAAGCAATTTATTAACGACATTATCTTAATTGTGGCTGGGAATCACATGAACAAATAAGATTAGACGGTTGTACCCTTAATAAATATAATGTTATCAGCCGTTTCCGCGATGGTCACATATTTAAATAAAACAATTTCAACCTTTGACAACGGTTATTGTAAAAGGCTCAAAATAATATAATACGCGATATAATCTATATATATTGTTTTACCTTCATGAAGATAAGATATTGATACAAAGGTCAAAATATGAAAGAAAAATTGAATATAATCAAATACATCAACAATTTATCGACCCTATTTGTCATCGGCACGGTCAGTCGTACCTCTAGTTCGCGGCCTGCTCGCAGCGGCCGTACCAAGAAATTACAGGACGGTTGTGGATATCGCTAGCAATTAGATACATTGCACGGTCACTTACCAAATTGCAACTTGCTTGCTATTCTAAGCCGTCAATGTAAAACGCACATACAATTTGTCACTGAATAGTTCAACCAATTGGTACGCCCAAGTAAAATCATTATGACATTTATGTCAGCGGTTTGTTGTTATATATTATTTGTAAAAATACGTGGTTTTGTCAACTAATAACTAAAAAAATCAATACTTTCATGAGGTACGTGACTCAATAGTCCTTGAAATGTTTATTTACACTCCTATTTTTACAAGAAATAACGGCTCAATTCGGCATTTTGCGGATATGTCCGAGCTCATCCTGCAGTCGCGGGTAAGTTGAGACTGGCTCATAGGGCGCGCATCTGTCACACTATAAAGGCCTATCGGCCATAACGCTGCGACATGTTCCATGCCACCGTTAGCTATCTATATTGATCTGTGGGCTGGTGACTTTGAGCATTCTCTTATTATAAACTGGAGCCCCAAGCAACGTGTTGTGGCATAAATATTAGGCAAACTTTACATTATAAAATCAATATTGAAAATAACT